>JAOTQE010069947.1:0-17115 GCA_025631205.1 Nesometra sesokonis
AACTGTACATAGGATGTTGAGATGTTTGTATTATGATTATTGTGTTATATCATTTTATACCATATTGCTATCTGTAGGGGGGGACGCAAATTTACTGGACTATGTTGGGAGGGAGGGGTAGTGGCGTGCACCACAGGTTCTCTTTTCCCCCAAAAATCTGCCCCTCATGTACCCAAAGTATATTCATGATACTGGGCATTTCAACTCTTTTGTTTTGATTTTACGTTTTTGTAGTCCTGGCACCAGAAAAAATGTCAATGAAATCGGCGGCCCGTATTTTGTAAGGACTGTACTCTACAAATTTCTAACTGTATACTATTGTGGAGGTTTAAAAATATAATTAAAAGATAAAAATATACCCATTATCAAATTCATGCAAATTTCTAATTCAAGTTGACAAATATCAGTTTAGTTTTAAATTTGACCAATGAATTTAAAAACATATCCCATAGTTATGGTTGCTGTGGTAGATACAACAATTGCGTATTCCCTTACTGTAGACTTCAATTCAAACCTCTGTCTACTACTTCATAATTTTTAAGGAGACGCTATAAAAACAACCACCGAATTATTTCCTCCTCACCAAAAATGATCTATTCCCATAAAGAGAAGGAGGAGTAAATCCAGTGCAGAAAATCCGGTTTAATTTCTGGAGTTAATCACCCATATAAAAGGCAATTTCCAGTGGGTCAATTTGAATCATATCAACATGACGTGGTAAAGTGTACAATCAGTAAAAAAACAACAGTAGGAATTTTGTGAGAAATTACACAGCTGTTTAAGTCTACTCCTGTTTTTGTCTTTTCACGCAATGCTTACTTTTTTGAACTTGGTTCCCGGTGTTTTCGAAGCTCGCAAAGTCTTAGCACAGATACTTATATTTAAAAATAACCCACTTGCTAATAAGTCGGCGCCAGAAATTAGGGCGACGACTGTGATAAAAGATGTTAATGATGTAGAAATGATCGATGGTTTATCGAGTTATTAGTTCATAATCTATCTTTTCTAATAATAATCAGATTTTGAGGGCTACATAATAAACTGTTATATTGTAAAATGTAGTCTTTGTATTATATAATTTCTAGTATCATTACAAAAAGAAATTATTTTCTCATTAAATTAGATGGCGACTTGGGATTGTGATACTTTCTACAATTTGAAATATGCTGGGTATTTTCAAATCTATAAAACTACATTATGGCAATGGCTACTAAAGTGAATTTTTATTGGTAATAATTATTTCTTGGAAAAAAAAATATTTACAGGCTTTTATAATGTATACAAATTTTCAGCCTAAAGCAGTGGCTATTTTTGTCACAGAAATGACTACTGAAAAAATCATATCAATTCTAAAGATTAACGCATTTCAACTGGGGTAAGCCAGAGGCCAGCGAAAAGGAAAAGGTTCTCCCAGCGGAAATGATACTGTGGCCATAATTGGTAAATGGAATTTGCACCTGCGTCTTCAACACCAGAAGGTAAAAGTCACAATTTATACACATTCCTCTAAAATCTCGCCCTCTTAGGAAACACAGGTGGCCATTGTTGTTCCATAAGTTAAAACTAGGTCATGTAGAACGCACCTCCCAACACGCTAGTATCAGACAAGGGAGTGCTACGAGGGTCAAATAAATCATATGGCAATCATATGACGTTTAGCAAAATACTTGGCATTATAATTGTACTGTTGTTTAAGATGTTTAGACCCTGATATGGGCCTAAGGCTTAAATGAATTCCTATCTGATCCTATTGCTAATAACCTTTCGTAATAAAAAATATAGTACTTTAAAATATGTATGTGTCCTACCAGATTGTCCTGACATTTTTTGATAAATGAATGAATAAAAATAACCCTTTTTCCACAATTATGGTTAATTATTATTGAGGAGGGGGTGGGAGAACGAAGGAAGTGAGAAATAACCAATTATTTAAAATTAAATCAATTACCTTACTTCAGAATTTGCAAAACTATCTGTTTAATCGTGTATTTAGATGTTCAATATTAAATAAACTTAATGAAATTTAATAAGAAAATTGCTGTTTATCCCCAAGTAAAGAAATCTTGTTAATCGTCAACCCATGACTAAATTTCAAAGTAGAAAGGGTAGTTTTTTTGTTTGTTTAATTGTAGTCTTATATATTTATTTTACATGGTCATTGATATAGTTGCACATCTTTAACCATTAGACATCCACTATAACATTTTTTAATGATTTTCAAACAAAATAACAAATAGGCCTACCCAATGATGTAAATATAAATAACCATGTATATAACAAATAAGGTGATTGGAAACCAAAAGGTTACAAATACATTACTGCATATCTTTAAATGGTATTTTGAAATTTTGGAAAGGGTGGTGACGCTTATCAAGCACATTTTTTTAATTTGGCTTTATGTCCCCAACATCATCACTTTTATAGTACAGAAAATAGTTTAATAAATCGGTAGTAGATAGTGATGATAACAATGCATTTTATACCATATACACCCCTTTTCACCTAACATCCGAAGTGTATGATTTGACTTTAAGAAATACAGTAATCCTTTGGCTGGGCTGAACATGGATAAGAGACAAGAAAAACAAAAAAAACTTTAAATCCAATTACAGATTATTATTTTGCTGTAAGTGTTGTTTTGCAAATGAAAATATTTTTTATTTTTTTTATTTGACCTGACATTTGGAGCTAAAAGAAGAAAAAAGGCCAAAAAAGGACATTTATAAATAAAGTAACTGAAATCCGAATAATGAAAGCCTTTAGTACCGAGACGACAGGTGAACAAAACAACAGTATAACAGACATTTTTAAACATTGTACCAGCAACTAAAATAATTTACAATATTTATATAAAGATTATTTTCGATAGAGAATTAGAACAACAGGTGTAGAAGATATTCAAAACAATCTCCAAAGACTAAGTACAGTAAATAGTTGAAATATATTTATATAATTTTAAGATTATCAAAGTCCATTATGTATGGTCTTTCTGGTATTTCAATACTTTATTTATTTATTTTAATAATTCTTAATCACCAATGATTTACTTTTAATTTAATTCATATCACATCCAACAGTACTCCTGGGAACTATGCCATGCTTTCTAAACAGCCTCATTATGAGGCTTAGAGAGTGGAATTGTTAGGATGTAGAAAGAACACAGTGTGCAAAAAATTGTACTCAGGCAGGAGAAAACCTTTCAGCACCCGCTACTTATTGGCCTCGAATTCTAGTCACTAAATGCAAACTCGTTGGTCTAGTGGTATGGGTGCCAAGCTGGCGATTGTGAGTTCAAGTCCCACCTGAAAACAAGTTGCAAATTTGTTCACGAGTATTCTCAACTGTTCTGAGTACTTGATACATTTACACGTCAGATTTGGGCAAAACAAATTATATCTAATATTCTCATTCTTATTTAATTATATCTAATATTCTCTCTGATGCAAAATCGTATTATTACATCTATTCCTAGTCCCCAATGCAAGCTCGGTGGTTTTGAGGTATGGATACCAGGCTAGTTACCTGGAGATTGTGGGTTCGAGACCCACCCGAGAACAACTTGCACATTTTTTTCGAGTATTCTAAACTCTAGTGTGAACATGTCTTTATAACCAAACCAACCTGCATCATTTGTTGACGTATATCACTTGTACTAGAGGTAACGATCGGCGCCTCACCAAGAATTGATGAGTGAGTAGGGAGATGATTTGACAAGGCCTCCAAGGCAATCTTCTCCTTCTCAACCGTACCAACATCTTGGTAATATGACGGATCCGGGGGTGATCCTGAGAAAGACAAAATAAAAACCAAAATTATTTAAACAAAAGTTTTAATAAATCCTCACCAAAGCTTTACACTGCATAGTGCTGAAACTTATTTCCATTTTTTGTAGTGTACAGAAGATAAGAGTATGATACTGTACTCCCCTAGATGACATGTTAAGTCTAACAGAGTTGCCAGTTAGTTTAACCAGAAGAAGTCGCATGTGGACAGCCTAGAAAATCGCACTCTGTAAAACTAAGCCTGTCTGCTGGTTATTTAATTCTTGAGTAGAAAAGAAGCTATTGATTATTTAACTTGTTCAGGTTTATTTATCTGCTTTATTTTTTTAGGATCCATTCCCAAGAAAAAAATCAAATTCTATACTTATTTTGATTTTTAATCTTTTGCAGAAATAATGACATAAACATGGAAGATCAGTATTATTATGAATTTGAATACAAAATACTGTAGTAACATTACAATATTTTAAATTTGATTAAACATCCTTTTGAAAGGAATGGGCCCTTAATGCAATAATTTATATGATATAAAAAAGTGTATACATTTTGATTTTTAATCTTTTGCAGAAATAATGACATAGACATGGAAGATCAGTATTATTATGAATTTGAATACAAAATACTTTTAACATTAGAATATTTTAAATTTGTTTAAACACATAATTTTGAAAGGAATGGGTCTTTAATGCAATAATTTATATGATATAAAAAAGTGTATACATTAAAATTAAACTAATTTAAGGTTTATAGACAATACTTTTACTTTACTTTTAAAAGCACCTGTTTTTTTACATTTATTTTAATTAATATCGGTATTATAGCATAATTTGCAAAAAAATAAAAACAGAAAGTAGCTCGTAGAACTAACACTGAACTCGTAGGGTCAAGGTCAAACCGAAGACAGTTTACTGAGAGGAAGTACCCCTGCGTTCTAATTATGGCCGACTACATTAGCGTAGGATATTTTTCGGCAATAGTATAGGAAATGACAAATTAGGTAGTCCAATAAACCATATTAAATTAGGCTAGGATTTATTGAACCTGGCTCTACGCCTCACAGAGGCCATCTACGTGGGTTGTACCTGGGTTTAGTTTATTAATTTAATCCCATAGCCTTAGGTTTTGAATTAAATTATTATCTTATCATCTATTGTTTCTATGATAGTCAATAATTAATAAAATCAATTTTTATATAGTAATATTCCACTTGTCTATTCCGATTTTTGAAGTTACCACTATTAGCTGTAGTAGTCATAGTAACGTACTGATTTTAAAGCCATTAGAATGAACTTTGAATTCCAGTGAGTGTGTGATGTGGACATACCCTAGTATAAGCCCACAAACATTAAACAAGGAATAACAGTCAGTGTGTGATATGCACTTTACCCTAGTATAAGCCCACTAAGCTTGAACATGGAATCACAGTCAGCATGTGATGTGGACATTATCCTAGTAAAAGCCCACTAACCTTAAACATGGAATCCCAGTCAGAGTGTGATGTGGAAATATACCCTAGTGTAAACCTACTAAATTGAACATGGAATCAGTCAGTGTGATGTGAACATATGTGAGGTCTCAGCACAAAATGAGTCGCATCGTAGGTGAGATCACATTGAGAAAATCACTAAAGTATGTCTGAGATCAAATTTTTGAGAAATTTAGTTTTAATCATATGATACTTAAATGGTACTTATATTCCATTAAAAAAATGTTTAGGTCAGTTTTCATCCAGAAAAGTGTCCTTTATGCAGATTTTCTAAGATTTATTGTCTTTTAATTGTTATTTTTTGACTGTTTATGGGTGATTTTCTCAAAACCATATTTCCATACATGAAAACTTTAAATGCTCATATCTTTGGATCAACTTATCCAATGAATGTCATTTAAAATGTAGATTACAGCTTATATTACGCTCTGTTAGAAGGTATAGATAACTCAATTTTCCTACCATGAGGAACATTTTGTCGTGAGACCTCATATCCTAGTTTAGGCCCAATAGCATTGGACATAGAATCACAGTCAGTGTGTGATGTAGACACATATGCCCTAGTATAACCCAACCTTAGCCAGGAAATAATAGAGTATGTAACATATTTTATGTAACTGAAATGCTAGGTGTGCTTATGCTGGAGTAATACGGTAGTTTTGTATAATATATAACTTCTAATGTTATGTCAACATCGTTATTTAACAAAAAACTATTGTATTTATAAACAACGAAAATAACTGATTGTCTGGTATTATATGTACCAAATATAGTACCTACATTTAACATTCATACAAAACAGAAAGCCCGTAATAAAGTATAATGCATACTCCAAGCAATGAGATACACACCACCGTGACAGGATTAAATATTTCGACATAAATTTTCTCATCATCAGGAATAGAAAGCATGTAATCTCACCAGAAAACGTTAATGAAACAGTAACTACAGGCATATACTAAGAAACTAACTGAAAATAGATGTTAGCTTCTTTAATTTAATAATACATAATTCTTTGAAAAGACAAGACAGTACTTCTACAGTACGGAGTCTAACCACACACAACAAATTTATGTAATTGTTTTTGTTTGGTAGCGATTTCCCTGAAAACGTCCTTTTAGTTAAGTTGTGGGATTACACCGAGGTTATTAAAGTCGTGTACTTTAAGAAACTTGGGAAATCAACGGGTAAGTGATTTCAGATGTTAAGAAAGTGATTCGTTTACTACGCTCGTCTCGCTGCACACATGTTCGTGATTCGTGTTGCAATGGAACATGTGCAGTACATCAACGCGACAGTTTTTGTTTCATTCCCCCGGTAACTTAAATAGAATATAACAAATATCCTAAGACAATTCATGGCATGTGGACTTTGTTAGACTCTATCAACTCTTTCCTGTACACACACACGCACATACATAACTCAATAGATTGAATTCAAACAATATCTATTTTTCTAATAATGTACATTTGTCAGCAAGAATCTTGACATGAAAGAATTTACAGGAAAATTGATCACGTCTTAAACGTTCGGCATTTAGGACAAATTCTTTCGTCCGGTTCAATCTTGCAATTCTTTTTACGGTCTTCAGCAAAAATTTAATAGAAGACAGATTCTGAAACATTGTATTACTAAATTAATTAATCTTAGAATGGAATTGTTTTAAATAGTTTGTTTTATACTATTAGCAGTAGGAAATTTCAATTTAAATTTCAATTATATTATTGTTATTTGAACTCGTATTTTATCTATATTCCCTCAAAATTTGTGAATTTGTATTAATTTTGGAATTAACAAGAAAAAAAAAAAAATACTAGAAGAACAATACTTATATATACAATTACCTTCCAATGTTTATATATTTAGTAAATCTACTAAATTAAGGTAAAATTTAGATGAGAAAATTGAGTGCATTTCCATATTTGTCCTACAATTTAGTATCATGATTTTAGTGTTAATAATATTAAATTAAAAAGGTTAAACATTACTAATTTGGTTGCTTTTTTAATATTATATTATATTTTTTAATATTATATTAGTTTTATTGTAACTAGCCTAAGTAAACCAAAGCTGTATAAAAAACAAATGATATATTTAGGATATTATAACATTAATTAATTTATTTGTTCATGAAATTAAATAAATACTTTAACATTATTATTAGTTTAAAATAAAATAATATGGATTAATAATTAAACTATCATCTGTTACTACTTTAGATTTTTAGAAATCATAAATATTAAATTTATAATAATAAACCTTAAATAAACAAATTTTCCAGTATTAAGCAATAATCTATGAACAATTTAAAAAATTATAACAATATTTGTTGTACTTAATTATTCCTGAAGAAACCAAATATTTAAAATAATTATTTTATATACATATGGATTAGATTACTAAATATATTATCTGTTACCAGTTTAGATTTATTGAAATTATACTTTCGACCCTTCCAAAATCGACCCTCTAAAAAATGTCGCACTAAGCAGGACCTTTTTTAAAGCCCAAAAATCATGAAACCAATGTATTGTATGTAAATACAACTTGACCTGACTCTCTCTAAACCAAACAATACGGACGGCCCCAAGGGTAGTTAGTTTTAGGAATTCATTGTATTTATTTATTTAATAATCTATAAAAATATGAATTATCATTATTATTGATATTAGTAGAGTGCTATGGGTCCGACAATATAAACTATACATGTAAATTATGAGACATACATCTATACAATGAGTTTTGCTTATGGGCTATTTCTGTAACATGAAATATTAAATAGTTCCTCTAGAACATTTGACTGTAAGTGAAAAATCAGACATAATTAGATACGTTGGAATATACATTATACAACACTCACAGCAATTACCATCAATATAGCCAGTTCAAAGGTCACCATCGTAATTGACGAGACGCTTAAAACCATTTACCTCATGGATATATTGATTAGGAATTTTGTGAGGTAATTACTTATTAATAAATATAAATCTGCACATAAAAATAAATCATTATTCTAAGCGTTTATCGTGAATTTCCTTTTGCAGTTCCAGAACAAAACGAACCATCTGTCATAATTAGCGACTCCATAAACGTGTTGTCTCTCATCTTCAACTCGTTAACAATTAAAATTTCATCTAAAAAGGAGTGTTTTTCCTAACCCTTGAGAACATATTTCTTATTAATAGCTATCTCAAGTTCATAGATCAGCCTATACGAGTTGCATTGTATGTTACTACATTCAAATCAATAAATATGTTATATATATATTTACCTGACTCTGAGTTTTCTGTGTATGCCTTTGATCCAGCCAGGATTTCCGCTTCGTGAGTTGCGTACTTTTGATAGCTAGCCTTTGGTGATATTGACTGACTTCGTTTCAGAGGTTCTGTTATCGTCACCGGCCGCGATTGTACAAAGGTTTGGAGTGGAGGGGAAGGGGGATTACGAAGGTCAATCATCTTCGGCATACCCACAACTTTTGGGGCTGCCTTTGACGATAGATTTAATGGTTGCGGTGTTTCACTGCCAGGTTGTCCAGCCTTTGGACTTAACCTTATTTGCGAGGGGAAGACCTGTGGTGCAAAAGGTGTCTGAGGTATTGTGAGTAGTCCCTTGTTAGAGATAGTTGTCGTTGAATTTGATAATACCGTTTGCGATGTGGCATGAGGTGGTTGTATCCGGGTTGTTGGAACCAATTTTGGCTGATGATGTACATCAAGTTTTGGTGAAGTAGGTGTCATGCCTACTTTAACTGCCTGGGGGTCGGTAGGTGAGGGTAAAAGCATATGCGGGGGTAATGGGTATGAATCACCGGGGTAAATGGGTATGAGACGGATACCCGCGTATCCCGGCGGCGCAGCTTTGTACTGTTCTTGAACAGCCTGCGACAGAAGTTGGATGCGTTGTTGCTGCTGCATAATCTGCTGCTGTTGCATTTGTATCATCTCCTGTTGTTGGCGTTGCACTTCCAGTTGCTGCTGTTGTTTTGCTAGCTGCGCTTTGTGGATATCTGTGTTTTCGCGTTGCTGTATCAACAACTGTTCTTTCAATACATTTAACTGTAGTAACATATCCTGGAT
This sequence comes from Nesometra sesokonis, assembly GCA_025631205.1. Classification (NCBI taxonomy): domain Eukaryota; kingdom Metazoa; phylum Echinodermata; class Crinoidea; order Comatulida; family Antedonidae; genus Nesometra; species Nesometra sesokonis. Next base: position 9,348 of record JAOTQE010069947.1, read on the forward strand.
CTGTGCATCTTTTTCAGCTAACTGTTCCGAGGTAGATTTTATATTTGTATTATTTACAGTTTTAACCTCTGCACTTTTATCCAGTCCCATATTTCCATTCAAATCAATTGTCATCTTTTCCTCCTCTTTTAATTCTTTCACTTGATTACTAATGTCCTCCTTTTCTTCCATTAATACATTTTCCTCAGATGAGCAATCACATGACTGCCCCGAATCACTTAGTGTGTCCGTGGTTCGGTTTAATTTATTGACCGTTCTGTCAATAATGTACGAATCTTGTTGTTGTTGTTCCTCTGTGTCCATTGTTTCCTCAACAATCTCACATTTAATCTGTTTGTGTTTTGTCAATTCCAAAGCGGTGTCCATTACTACAGACATACTTCAACTCTAAAAATAAAAAAAAAATTAAAAATCATTTAATTAAACAAATTAATAATTAATATATTTTAAACTATAAAATTTACTTTAATACCATCAAAAAGTAAATTTTATAATAACAATGCCTTTAATATGCAATATACTTTTATACTGTTAACTTGCAACTGAAATAAAAATCCACTGTACCACAGTATAAACTGCCAACACTTTGAAATAAACACCCAGGAAAAATCATTGGTACCACAGAAACATGTACGAAGGGAGGTGAACCGTACACAAGTGCATTGATCACGTTAAATAACTCCTAACAAGAACCACGCGAGTTAAAGTAGTCAATTTATTTTCACTTCCCGGTGGGAGAACAGAAAAGTTGTAAATACCTAACGAGTCTGTTGCGTTGATATACGGATTGTAGTTTGCTTACGGTGGTCGTCATGGACCAGTTGATGTTGGACAACGCAGCCCTGACATGTACAATGAATACTTAATAACAACGATCCCTGTTTTAAATCAGTATGGATGGTGTTTCGGAGCCGCGGCCCTATGGACGATAACTGATAAGGGGAGATATGTATTTCCGAGGGGAAAATTAATAAAGGTACTGAGTATGTAGAATTCTGATAAAAACATTTTGGGAAGTGAGTCAGTGTTCGCGTCTTGCTCATCACAGAGCGCTGGAGCCAACCAAAACAATATAAGCTACAGCTACTTAATCCAAAGGAAGCTGTATTACAGAGCGGAGTAAAATATATTGAGTAGGAAGCGGTGTTGTAATCAACGATTTTCACTACCTCAGGAGTCGGTTTTAGCCGTCAGACTAGTGTTTGCAGAGCTATGAATATGTACGGAGACTTCAGGTAAGATAGCTAGAGATTAAGAGATGATTTCTGATGACACGTGTATGATTCATTTAGACAGGGGCCTAATAAGTGTTATTGTAATGTTCATGTACAAGTTAGTGCACGGTCTGCGACTAGTGCTTCCACATCCAACAGGTGGAAACCAACTGTTGATTAAGGGCGATACTACGAAAACCTACTGCTTCGGGGAGAAGCTTACTTGGCCTAAATCAACAAAAACAGATCAGACAGAAACTAACGATTTTTCCGTTCAGAAATAGAACACACAAATTAATAAAGACAGATATGAGTACAAACATACCTTTTTCTAGCAATTTGTTTGTATAAAGAAAGACAAGTTCAGCTCCCAAATATAAGATTTATAATAAATATCAACCCAGTTATTATAGCTTTTATCTTTAACTACTTTATACTAGAGTAACAACATAAGGTCATTAATTAATTATGTACGTCGTTATGATCTATCCTTGACAAAATAGGAGCAAAACAGGACGTTGATAATCTTAATGAGAATGTTCAATTCCTGTATTCGCGTTACTTTTATATTTCCAAATAAAAGGTGGCAAAACATTATGGAAATAAGTTAATTACATGTAATTACATTACAACAGAAAACAGGAAAATAATGAAACCTTATTTTGATATTTAGGTAAATCTCTATAAAAAATTACATAGGATAAACGTTTTTATGTACTGTATGTATAGTTTTTTTCTTTACCTTACAATTTAAACATGTTGAACATTATTACTTTCCAGCATGGATTAATAAAATAGAGTAATAGATTTTATTACTCCATGTTTCCAGTGTAATAATAAACGAAACTTAAAATATCCTTTAAATATTCATTAAAATTAATAATTTAATTTAGTTTATTAATTGAAATTAATAATTTTGTTGACTCTATTAAAAAAAACAATACTATGTTATTGGTTTTACTCAATACATTGTCCAATTTCAATAGAACATTTATTTACTTTCAATACATATTTTACAATTATAAAGATGCATAATCATTTTTTAAAATATTGGAATACGGCAGTGGCCAGAAAAGACAAAGTCTTGAGGTAGACCAGCCCAGACAAAAACAATGAACATCCATAATTACAAAACAACGTATCAGTATTTTCATGATTATTTGTATTTACAGTCTCATATTTTTATGATATATACAGCCAAATCTTCTTTTAAATTTACGCTAAACCAAACCGCATAGCAATCATGAAAATGATTTGAAAGATTCTACTACAGTATTACAAAATATTATAAAACATTTTTAACAACGAATTAAGAAATAAATTTTGGTGATTATAAAATGGGAAATATTTCATTTTACTACAATTTATAAACTTTCTTTACCAGTTTCTTTTTTGATAATCAACTTACTTTTAAAATTAAAATTGATTAAAATTGTAATTTAAGCCTCTATACATCTATAACATCTTTCATTTACTACTATTGATAAATATCTTTACTGTATCCTATTTAATAATTAACTTTCGTGCCAATGGTGTAAAGACAACAATCTGATTATCCTGTGTTGTAAGAAATCTGACACCCTATGATTCACGATCATTATCATAATCAATGATTTTATATCTTTATTTACCACTTCCCAATTTATTAAATTCTTTGCACGCTATGGAGTAATTAAAATGAAAGTATAATATTAATTACAATATTTTACAATATATTATTATTTTATTTTAAAATATACTGTTAAAATATTTTATATAATTGAAGACCTTTTGCCTGTTGATGGTTATTCCAAAAACACTGATTCAGTTTGATTCATTATAAAAAGTTAAAAACTTAACAATAAAATTTAAATCACACTGGACTGCTAAATTTCCGTTATTTACTACGTTTTGCGCAACAGATTTCGGTATACCTTCGCAACAAATTAAAATTGCCATAAAACAACTTTGAAGAACTATCCGACTATAACTTCTGTTAGTTAGATAATTGTATATTTTATGTTCTGAAGCAAGTTAAAACTCACAAAAATGTAAAAGTTAAAAAAATGTGTGATTTATTTCTAGGCCCAAAACTTGCAAATACTTGCCGCAGGTCATGTTGCCTTGCAAGCACACACCTTTAATGATCCAAATCTTTAAAGTTGTTGAAGTAATTTTAACTTTGGCGATCCACATCATTAACATTTTTTGACGAATCGCCATTTTTTTTTCAAAATTGCTAAGGGTCCCAAAATCATGAAATCAACTTAAACAAACTTGACTCTCAGCAAATTGAACTGTCCAAAAAAACAAAAAAGAAAAAAACAAATGAATTCGGCAGTCCTAGTAGTGATTGGTTTTGGAAAAGTTAACCGGTAGACCAAAAGGTGATCTGTTTTACCAAAAGGTGATCTGTTTTGAAAAAGTTTACAAATAACAAACAACAGTAATGAAAGTCTTCCTTTTGAGAAAACTAAAGAATGTACAATAATTCAATACAGTATATTAAATACTACTAAGTATATTGTCGTTTAGTTTAATCCTATTTCATCAAGGACAATCATTGGTAATCAAGTCACTGATTTATAAATATTTTTAACAAGATGTTAAATAAAGGTAATTTAATTAACAGATTATCTGTCATTCAAATTTTAAAAATAGAATTCAAATATTACTAATGACCTATTTATCCAATAATATCAATTAAAATAATTAATTGGTACCTTATAGTCGCCTGTTATAATAATGTAATTTTAATTTTTTATCTTGTAGATACATAGGATACATTTCAGATAATATTCGTTGAAGGTTGGCTCCTAAAGAAGACCTGGCCAGAGGCAAGATGGTTGACCATTGGAGGTTAAGTTGGACATAGCTTTGCAAAGCAGAAGGTGAACTGATGGCCACAAGCAAGATGGGTGACCGTCAGAGTAGGTTAATAGGGGCCTACGGTAGCTTAGCCAGACGGGAGATGTCTACTGATTAGCTATTGTTGTAGACCGTAGGTTGCCAGGCAAGATTAATTAATTGTTATGGGATATAAGCCTAATAGGTATAATCAGGGAACAGTTAAATTAATGTTTAATTTTAACTGTTCCCTGGTATAATGTATGATCCGAATCCACTAATCAATTTCTAAGCAAAAAATACATCATTGTGCCAGGATTCAATATTTCGACATAAATTATGTCATCATCGGGAATGTGTAATATGTATAATGTATGAGATGGCAAGATTAGTCTTGACTTTGGCTTGCCATAGTTAATGATTCACATTAAAACAAAGGAGTCGATGTTATACCATACTGGTTGTGGTATAAGCCCACTATATTCATTATGGAATTCCAGTCAGTGTAAGGTGGCATTACATAGCAGGGGTGGATCCAGCTGAGCTGGAAAGAGGGGGCCCAATACCAAATTGGACAAGCTTAGGTATGAGGTTTTAAAAGGAAAATGAAAACAATAGACATGGGTCCATGGCCCGCCTAGGGCCGGTAAAATTTTTCTCTGCAGATGCTCTCTGGTGCACTTTTAGTATCCCAAAATTTAAAAAAACATATATAATTTTTCGTTTCAAAAGGAAGGGGGAAAGGGTCCGTTGGGCCCCACCCCTTGGATCTGCGACTGATATAGTGGACTCTTTCACACACATCCAGCCTAAACCAGTGACGGAACTGTAATATAACAGTAATGTCTAGGGTCTGAGGCAGTCTAACGAATACTGACACTGTGCTGGCATTGAAGGGAAAAGTACCTATTCACAAAAATCCGGCATTTGCGAATTACCAAAATATTTCCATTTTACAGTTCTGTGTGAAAGGGGTTTAACAGTATCACACTATATGAATAGGTATTAATAAAAGTAGACAGCAATGCTAAGCAAGATTTAATTTGTCATCAATTTAATAAGAGCATTGTACAATGTTAAAACAGAAGAGACAACTTTAAACTATAAATAATGGGTTTTAGCTTTTCTAAGCCAACTCTCCCGAAAAAAAAATGACTCTAAAAACAATTTTCACCCTAAACTGGACCCAAAACCGTAAAACAAATGTAAATATAGGTAAACTGGACTTTAATTGTCCAGAAAAAAAAATTATAATTTAAAAAATTTAAACTTAATGGATGGTGTGAAGAATGGTCAGTTTTGTAGATTTGATTGTTGTACTGGCCTACATTGACCTGGGCATTCCTCATGCTGTATGCTACTATAGCTAGGCAATGTCATCAAATATTGTGTTGTGTAGGGTTGGACTATATATATACTATACAATGATATACACATCAAACGATCTGCATTAAGTTGATATGATTAACATTATAATCATATATATATGCAATGCATTCTTATACAGTAGCCTTCCCTCGAGTATGGTCATGGTTCATTGCACACATACTTATTACGGGTTCAACTCCTATATAGGTTCATTACACATTGGAGAGATGCTATTCTCTGTGAACTTGACTTGTTTAATAGGATAGCAACTACATTCGGTACAAACTCATTCCCACAGGATTAATCCCCTTCCCATGACAGAGACAAGGTGGAGAATCCGACATCAAGGCTACACGCATTGTTTCAATTTTGATTACTCAATGTTTTAATTTTTCGCAAGGTTTAATTTCAATTCACTTATTTCTGAATAAATATACACATAAAAAAAAACACATATTTCAAACCTAATTGAAAATAAAGTTTCTGAATAAATTGTTTTGATTTTTTTATTAATTTATTAATTACAATGGAAAAATGTTGGACAAAACTTATACAAAAAATGAAATTCAATACTGAACTAGTCCACCTTGATAATGGAATAGGCTACTGTAGTCAATGTGTGATGTGGACATATATCCTAGTATAAGCCCACTAACTTTGAACATGGAATCCCCAGTCAATGAGTGATGTGGACATATACTCTTAAGCCCAATAATTTTGAACATGGAATCACAGTAAATGTGTGATATAGACATATACAGGCCTTGCAGAATTTTAAAATATTTGGTTGCCCTTAAGGTGACCAAGGTTTAAAATTTGGTTGCCCTCACAGTTATTTAGTTGCCGTCCAATTTTCAATGTGTGTTATGAACGTATTTCCTGGTATAAACCAACTTGAGCATGAAGCATTGTCAATTTTGGGTGGGCACATATCCAAGTAAGTACGGTTGTCAAATAAATTTGAATTATAAGCACAATCTTTCAAAGGAACAAAAAAAGATCTCTGTAATTAGAAGTGGCGCAGTCTCTTGGTGGTTAACAGTGGGACCATTTGGACTTCGAATCACCAAGTCGGGAGTTTGAAGCTTACTCTGGTCAATTGTTTTCTTAGGCTAAACACTTTATCCACATTGCCTCTCTCCACCCATGAGTATAAGTGGGTACCTGGGTGGTACAAACGCCATATGCGCTAAATGTAGCTGCAACATTGTGGAATGCATACTGTAGCGCTTTATGTGTTGTTTCACGATTAGGGATAATTGTGTAGTGCTTAGAGGCCTTAGCAATACACGCTATATAAATGTCACTTTTTTATCATTATCATTATTATTAACTTCTTTACCAATTAAGTCCCAAGTTTCATTATGACCATGCGCTAAGATAATTTTCACCACTGTAAAACAATGCCAATGCACTGTAATTAGTCTCAGTTTATAAGCATGATATAATATAGCAAGTTATGTGTTGATGGATGTGAAATTTGTAAAAAATAAATAAAAATGTTAAAACCATTGAAATATTTTTATTTATATTTATTTTTTGCTGCTCGGTATGTTTATTTAATTTTCTATCATTTATTTAAATTTACATTTATAAGATATCCTTTACAGTCTCAATTTGTTTATGTTAGTATTATTTAATTGAAACTTTATGTGAATTAAACTTTTTTTATTCAATATTTCATAATAAGATTGCTAAGGTTTATGCTACAAATCCCATTGTCTTGAGCCAGGGGAGGATTTAGGAGGTGGGACATGGGTATTGCTAAAATGCGCTAAGCAAGCGCAAAGAAAACACAAAGTACGCAAAGTATGTGCAAAGCTCATCCAGTTCATTCAGAATTAATTATATGATGAACAGCAATATACTCAATGGCAAAATAATAAAAAAAATAATAATTATGGTACATTTTTGGGCTAAAAAGCCCAGTTTTTAGGAAAATTACTCAATTAAAAGAACAAAGTTTTTTAAATGTGCAAAGTTTGTCAAATTTATTCAAAATTAATTTGAACCGGAATATATTTAATTTTAAACCAATAAAAAATTGATTTTATAAGTTTTTTTTAGGTAAAAATTCCAGTTTTTTTGGGAAAATTGCTCAACCCTTTAGCTGAATCCGGGATCCGTCCCATCAGCAGGTTGCAACTTGGTAGTAGTAATGTATTAAAATACTTCTAAAATTTTGACAACATATTTGTTAATATTTATTTTGTGCAAAAGAAATATTATCTTGTATTTGATTTAAAACAATGTAATGAATTTCATTGCCTTGTCACTTGAAAATGGCAATTGGAAAATAGTAGGCGTCTACATGGACTGCCATTTTTACAGTGTTAAGATCACCATCTAGCCGTAATAAT
>JAOTQE010069958.1:0-17111 GCA_025631205.1 Nesometra sesokonis
ATTGAAAATTGGAACCCGGATGGAGTTCCGCGCATAATCGAATGTGGTCGATCTTTCCCTTTGTATTATCTTTGATACAAGTGAATTAGAGCATAATGGGGCTTTAAGCCGTTGGTGCCGTGGGTAACATGATCATGGACCTGTTAAATAACGTAATACACACACATTGCAGGATTGCCAAATTGCCACATGAAGGGCCCATATGAAACGAGTATCCGGACTTCCTGACTTTTTCTTGATGTATTACGCGAGAATATTCCATCCACCTATCCGTTCATCCATCAATCCATCCATTTAGTTATATAAGTTCTGGCCTAGGTGATGAATCTATGGTTGAGAGCCAGTATTGATACATGACTATCATGCACAAATCAGTCAGTGAACCTAACCACTGCCACGTAAATTACTAGCAATAAACCTTATGGGAACACGACAAGTTAGTTCTGAGTAAGAAGTTTCCTTCCAAAGATTTACATTGTAAGATCTTTGTTTTCTTCAAGAGGGCGTAATTTTAACAAAGCAATCCACGGTATGAATATTCATAAAGTTTAACAAAATTTGCATATCGTTTCACGTAGTGTTAGGAACTCTGGTTTTATGTACTTAGTTTCAAAACTTTAAATGCTGGCACGAGACAAGATTGATGACTTAATTTGCCAATTCGAGGCTGATTTCAAATCTTCCAGAAGTTGTTTACGTATAGCTTATTTGGTTCTTATATTTTTATTATAATAATAATATTTATTTGATTATTTTAGCGGGAATGGGGCGGTTTGCCAGGCTAGCAAGAAGTGTTACTAGAAGCCGATCCGTTCTCAATCAAGTATCAAATAATATGCCAAAGGTTGATGTGGTAAACAAGGCACAAATCACACAGATATCACATGTAAGTAATGCGATGCGGCTTTGGTTAGAATTGTAGATTTAGTCATAGTGACGTTTGTTGTAAAAGTGAGTTTGGTTGGTGATGGGTAAATTTGGTCGTGGTATCAGTTGTGGTCGACATTGGTGTGGTGATGGTAGCATTGGTTGTGGTAATGGTTGGATTTGGTTGTGGCACGGTGTCGGTTATATCTGGTGTGGTGATGGTGGCTTTGTTGGTGTTTCGTGATGTGTTTTAAACGTAGCTTTTGTTGTGGTGATGGTTATGGTTGATTTGTTCGCGGTGTTAGTTGTGGAGGCTGTGCGTGATGGTGTGGTGATGGTACCTTTGGTTGTGACAAATGGTTACGGTAAAGTTGGTCATGGTGACTGTGGATTTGGTTAGTGATGGTAACTCTGGTAATGGCTATGAATACCGTATGGTAACGCTTGAACCCATCGTGCCATATTTGTGCTAACTTTGAGCGTGTTGTTAATGTGGTACCTTTGGTCGTAGTGAGATGGTTGTGGTGATCGCGCATTTGGTGTTGGTGTAGATTGTGGTGATCACGACTCTGGTGAGGCGACCGTGATATTGTCCATGTTCATGTTTCTGGTGACCGTGGTTCTGGTGTGATGTTGGTTGTGGCAAACGTGTATTTGGTCTGGGTAATAGTGGCTGTCGATGATGATAGTTGTGGTGTAGGGTGTAGGTGTCTTTGGTTGTGGTAAAGGGCATAGTGTCGGTAGTCTTTATGATTTTGATTTTGATGAAAATGACTCTTTTGTGGTGACGGTGGCCGTGTTTGTGGTCACAGTGTTCGTGCGGGTTTTTTTTTTCGTGGTGAAGGTGACAATGACCCTAGTTGGTGACGATGACACATTGACCGTGTTTTTGTCATAGTAGTGGATGTGGTAGCAAATAATTCGATTATGGTCAAATGGTTGTGGTGTTATTTATGTGTGTAGGTGGCGGTGGGGTGTTTTGGTTGAGGTAATAGTCGTGGTGTAGGCAGTGTGATGAGGTTATTGTCGTGGTGGTAACCATGATTCTAGTATAGTGATGGCATTTGTCGTTGCGGTGTATTTGTGGTGATCACGTGTATATACGTGTAATCTTTTGATCGTGGTAATAATGGCTTAGATACTGATGACAGTGGTGCTGTTGATTTAATGTGGGTATACTGTAGTGTCATTGATCTTGGTGGATGACCGTGGCATTGATCTTTGCAAGGAAAATCATAAAAGTTGTGGTGTCGGTAGTATTGGATACGATCGTGGTGACGTCCATAGCTTTGGAAGTTTGTGATTGGTGTGAAACTGCAATTAAGTCTCGATAATTATAGCTATTGTGATCTGCATAAGCAGGTACAGTATGGAATTTTATAAAGAAGCCAGCTACATTATAAAAGTAATACATAATATATGCTGTCGTGTATGTAGCTAGGGGCCATTTTCTAGAGGATCGATTAGCGTAACATTGCTTCAGTTAATTGCTTCAATTTTACAGCAACATATAGTTTCGCATGTTAGGATTTTGTGTATCTGCTCATAGATAATATGCTTTATGAAAGCCGATGGTTTCGGCTATAATGATGAAAAATTATAATTGTGTATCTATTTTAATTAATTATAATTACGATGATAATAATTATGATGATAATGATGATGATGATGATGATGACGTTGATGATGATGGTGGTGATTGATGATGGTGATGATGATGATGATTATGATGATGATGATGATGGAGATGATGATGACGATGATGATGATTATGAATGATGATGACGACGATGATGATGATGATGATGAATGATGATGATGGTGGTGGTGGTGATGGTGACGACGCCGATGGCGACGATGCTGCTGCAGTGCTGATTACGACGACGACGACGATGATGATGATGATGATGATGATGATGATGACGTTGATATTGGTGGTGGTGATTGATGATGGTGATGATGATGATGATGATGATGGAGATGATGATGACGATGATGATGATTATGAATGATGATGACGACGATGATGATGATGATGAATGATGATGACGGTGGTGGTGATGGTGATGACGCCGATGGCGACGATGCTGCTGCTGCTGATTACGACGATGATGTTTAAGATGATTATAATGATTATGATGAGGATTACGATTACGACGACGATGATGATGATGATGATGACGTTGATGATGGCGGCGGTGGTGGTGGTGGTGGTGATGATGCTTATGACGACGATGATGATTGCTGAAGATGTTTATAATGATTATGATGACGGCGACGACGATAATGATGATGACTACGATGATGATGATGATGATGATGATGATGATGATGATGACGATGACGACGACGACGTTGATGATGATGATGATGATGATTGTAGAAGAAGATTTTGTTGTTGCCGATGACGACAACGGTGGGGACACGGTGATGAGAACGACGACGTCGATACTAACAGATCATAAAACGACACTGATAAATATTGATATCAGGTCTATAGTACACATGGTTTATAAATATTTAAAAAAAACCAATATTTTGTTCTAATTTCTTAAAGATGATGAACATTGATGCTGATGTATTACCACAGTACAGACTCGAAGCACCTAAGACGCCTCCGCATATAATATTACATTACTGTACATTCAAAACGATATGGGATTGGATTATACTAGTTTTAACGTTCTACACCGCCGTTGCTGTGCCTTTAAATGTAGCCTTTCGGTCCAAGTCCACAGGAGAATACGTTGTTTTAGTGATCGATGGAATTGTGGATATAGTGTTTTTCATAGATGTTATATTAAACTTTCATACAACTTTTGTCGGCCCTGGCGGTGAGGTTGTATCCGATCCAAAGATTATTCGAATGAACTATCTTAAGTCATGGTTTATTATTGATCTCTTGTCATGTCTACCGTATGACGTCATTAACGCGTTTGAAGATTCTGTAAGTAACGATTTCATTTTAATTGTTTTTTTTCTATCTACAGTGCATGACAAAAATACGTCATATTTTTTAAAAATTTTATTTTTTTTAAAAAAACCATTGTAAGTGTATTTTTACTATGTAATTTGTGTTTTGTATCGGTTTTGTTTTTTTTATGTAAGCTTCTCGGCATCCGAAAGGTCCACTAATCAACTTCAAGTAAGAACGTATAATGCATACTCCATGCAATGAGATACACGCCATTGTGACAGGATTCAATATTTCGATATAAATTATGTCATCGTCTCGAATGAAATTTTATTCCTGATGATGACATAATTTATGTCGAAATATTGAATCTTGTCACGATGGCGTGTATCTCATTTCTTGGAATATGCATTATACTTTCTTCTCGGCATTACATGGGGGTTTTTATGATATCAATCAAATAAATAAAATAATTAAATAGTCAAATAGAATACAATGTTAGGCATACATCAATAAGACAAACAAACAAAATCAATCTAAAACATAAAAAACAAAATAAAAACCGGACCATGCACTATGGGCCAGGCAAAATGGGGAAAATCACCTTTTTTACTGTTAAAATAAACATAGTGAAGCACTCGAATCTGGGAAAGTGTGCCTCAATCCACGAAAATTCGAGGATTTATTTCTAGTGAGGTCCTTCTAGTGTTGATTGGGCAGTACGCCGGGAGACAATCTTGAGCCAAAAAGGACTAAAGTCACAACGTCTCGTCCGAAAGACGTTGCGCTAGTCAAATTTAGAATGTTTTATTGTTTTTGCCATTGAAATGAATGGGCCTTTAACGAACTAAGCTAAACTAAATGGCACTTCTTATGAAAAGATTCCATGGGTGCCAAGACAATAATTACTAAGATAATAGTTCATTGTAGAAATATGAAAAATTGAACTCGTGGAGAAATGATAGATGTCCCAACAGAATAGTCTGACATAACACAATCAAATATATCAAAAGATAAGCGCATAACCCTATAGGTATGCCATACGAGAAATCTTAAATTCATAGCACAATCGCATAAATAATAACAATAATAATATTAAAACTTAATATCATGACATACGACATCAGAAAATTTATATTTTCTATATTGTCTAAGAATTTCCCCAGGCTAATAGATAAGATGACAATAGTTTATGTGAGTGACAGAAAAAATGTTAAGAAATCTCGCTGAATGACGTAATGTTCTCAGTTAAGATTTATCTCATATAGAGTATTTAATTTAGACGTCGTAGTCCATCACGATTAAAATGTTAAGGGTCGGGAAACTATGAATCATTGCGATAAAGACAGGTTTCTAACTTACCGAATATGATGGGTTTGTTTTATACCTCTTGTTGAGGTTGATAAAATCTTAAATTGGCGGAAAACGAAGTTAGGCGATTGTAAATGTTCCCGCGCTTTTGTCATAACTGTAGATGGTGCCTCTTAAATCCCATGCCGTCAGTCTCGCGAGGTGCTCTCATGTTTGAAATGTATACCCCGAAGATACGCCATCTAACTTTTCAATGCCTGTTAACACAAAGTACGCATTCATCTACTGTAATTGCCATTATATAAACCGTAATGATAGCAACCCTGTAGGCCTTTTAAAGGTTACGTGGCAATGGAGTAATAAGCAATATTTTGGGTTGTTTTGTTAAGAATCAACCACACGGAAAATTTCTATTGGTTCTTTTTGGGACACTACTACTACAGAACGTAATTTTGTCAATATGGCACGACAATGACTTTATAGTTACCGTCTTTGTTTTTTTAAACGCCGTTCTATTGTCGAACGATTGTCGGTTGAGTGGATAAAACGGTTAACTTATGAACCAAAATGAAACTCTCGAGTGGTTTCAAATCTCCTTCGCGGCTGTACAATATTTTTAACACGTTTTCAATCGTTTGTTAGCGTGTTTCCTTTTAAAATGGACTTGTTTTGTTGAACGATAATTGACTAATGTGTAAAACGGTTGACTTGTAGTGCAAAATAAAATTCACGGTTCAAGTCGTCCCCTTTTGTGACTATAATAATGTTTTTCCTAAAGTTTCCAACTATTCGTTATTTCCTTATAAAACTCTGTTGTATTGTTGAGGTTGATTGGCCGAGTGGGTAAAAATGACTCGTAACGTGAAATAAAGTTTACGCCCTCTGGCTCAAGCCCCCCTCCTTGAGGGCTGTACAAAAAATGTTTTAGAACTATCAAACGCCTTCTAACGTTTCCGATCATCACCAAAAAACTATCAATTACTGAATACCCTCTCGAATCGAATGCACTCTAAACGAATAAGGCCCCTGCCCCAGTTTGAATAAGCATCCCACAAATATTTAACATACATTCACCAACCTACATAGTCTGCATTATGCAAAGTTATTCACCAATTATGCACCACTCTATAGTATTTTGATTTCCCTTTAAGGCTTCTTCAATTGATGCCTCGTTTGAATAAACGACCCTAAAAATACGCTTAAAAATATTCACGAGAGCACGCTACTGGATGTAGAATCTTCAATTCCAAAATAATTACATTATTAAAAACATCATTTTATCACTGATGAAGTACGTTCCAATAACACGTTAGATTAAAGGTGCAATCACCAGATCCGATGTTTTTCGGATGAGACATTACAACGGTCCAGAGTATCACTGGGGTGGGTTCACACGGATGAAAGTGTTGCAAGTTTTGTCGAATGCATCACCAAACGATACCTCACTCAAGTATTTGGATTTCGGTGAGGGCAGCGCGGAACTTACATTATGAGCGCCTTGGCGTACGTCGAATGTGGGGGCACTTTTAGCCAACGACACGTCAGTTTGTCAACATCTGAAGCATCAAAACAGGGTGCCAATTGACGTAGGACGAATTCTCAGGTTACATTAAGGTTTGCCGGGGGAATTACCAGAGATGGTATAGTTTGAACTCAAAGCACGCAGCCTCATATCGTACGTCTTCTCTTCGAAGCGAGAAAACAATTTTAGAAACGTGGTCGACATTTGTTGGGGCCCCAAAATGTGGGGTCCGTGTGTAACAGGACCACATTACCCACCCTAAGTCCGGTGCTGGAGAGGGACCTATTATTGGTGTCTCGAATTCACAAATACTCCAACAAGAAAACAGTGAAGTTCATTGTCATGTGCTCCAAACTAAACCATATTATATGCTGTGTCAGATTCCAAAGACAAAATAGCTCAGAGCTGAGACAAAATAATTTGAAATTTAGTGTGCCGAGATAATTGCCAGGGGCGCAGCCAGAGGGGGTCGGGGGGTCAGGACCCCTCTAAAATTTCGAGGAAAAAATTTTTTTCTAGAAAAAATGTGAAGAATATTATAGTATAGCATGAATTGTAAACCAGCCACCGTTTGCAGACTGAAACGCAACTTCGCATAATCTAGGCCTATTTCAATAAACAAAACGAGGAAATGTTTTTTTCTTTTTTTTTTGCTCATCAAAACCAAACCGGCAACCACCCGGACCTCCCTAGGGGCCATGCCCCGCCCCGTCTTGCAGATCATGGCGCCACCACTGCTGACCCCCCCCCCCCCTTTCATTCCATCCTGGCTGCGCCCCTGATTGCCTGTATATAAATCTTTGTTTCCAAAGCACAAATGCTTTGGAAATTTGGGTCAGCTGTTGGTCAGAAAATCTTTGTATTTTCTAAGTATTCATCTCCGACTACATTACAAGAACACTACCATTTTTATTTTCTATTTTTAAATCACTTTAAGTATTCTTATAATTTCCGAAATGACTTGATGTATTTGTTTAATCTTCTGGATTATTATTTTTTATATATATAGCAAAATAATCGGGAAAGTGAAAGTGAGTTCGGTCGGGCATAGGGCAACATACGTATTTTTATGTCCTATTGTGCTGCCCTGTATACACAAGGACCTCTTCAAGATAATTTTGAAATAGATGATGTTATAACAAGCCTAATATGATTAACACTTTATACCAAAAGCGTAGAATATTTTAACCAGACACAGTTCAACTGGAAAAAAATAAAAGAAAGCTGGCTTTGTTCAACCTCAAATTACTCAACTTTTAATCGTGGACTAGAGTTGTTTATTAGCAATTCTCACTGTCATACACAATATAAAGATCATTTCACAAGTTAATTATAGAACGTAAACTTGCATATCGTATTTCTGATGATGACATAATCAATGTCGAAATATTGAATCCTGACACGATGGCGTGTATCTACATGCTGGAGTACTGTATACTGTGAAAATAGTGGTAATAAACACAACCCATCGTGTGTCGATGTTTAGACACGCTTAGGTCTAATTCAAAACGTGTTTAACGTGTTTAAAAAAATCTAAACACTTAAAGCTAGAATAACATTTTGTCTAAAACTTAGGCACATTATAACTAAAACACTGAAGTACACTAGGCATACCATTTGAAGGTTTGCTTCTTGATGAAATACTTTAAATGTAATGCTAAATATATTACAGCTATAATCGTGTAACAACTAAACATATTTAAATATGGATGTGTTGAAGTGAAGTGTGGAGCACTGATGATTTTATTACAAATTTTGTATACTTGTATACCGTTTAAGTGATGTCCTAAACACGACTAAACGCGTTTGCTTCCAATGATGTGGAGTAATAAAACGCACAATTTCTAAACGCATTTAGATTTTGGACGTTTCTTCTAAACACAATCTTCTAACACGTCTCACACGCGCTTAAATACTCTACTGGTTCTATCACTACTGCTACTGGAATTCCAAATAACAAATTGTTAATTCTGGCCAACGCTGTGTTTCCTTAGCAACGGGTCGATACTACCTTGTGGTAATCTTAATAATGCTTTTAGCTGATTTCTTGACTTAATACGATAGTGGCGTTGATAATTAGAATATTTCATCTCAGATCATAATTAGCATAATATTAGTGTTTAACATTATGTCAAAGGTAAACAAAATGTCGCCCATCACAAATATTTACACGTGATAATTAACGGTATTTTAAATGTCATGAATGAAAAACTTTACATTTCAATTGAGATTACGTCACTATGTTTAAGGATTCGTTTAATCTGCTAGTCTCGGCTTGAACTGCAACGGTATTCTCTATACTACTATGACCAGCCGACGAAACTTAACTTAGGGATCATTGAAAGAATAACCCATTAAATTAAAATGCCTGTTTTCAATGGGGTCCTTCTAGTGGTAAATCTGCGGTACATCGGGAGACAATCAATTATTATTTTATGGAGAGTGTCAGGGGCGGATGTAAACTTTTGGAAAAGGGGGCCGGTAGAGTGTCAAAATTTTAGAAAGTCCGGGGACATGCTCACCCTGAAAATTTTGGCTTTAGATTTCCGGGAATGGCATAAGGGCTGTGTTAAGGGATTTATTCTTCTCTTATGATTGCTGAATATTTTTCGTTTAATAGACAATTTTAATAATATTGATATATTTTACTTCCCGAATTGAACATAGGGATAGGATGGCACAGCGTACATTGTTCAGATTCATATAGGAACCTCGCTCTGCACGCCTCTGCAGCCATGCTCAGCAGGAGCGGATTTAGAGGGGGCGCATCTGGCGCGCCCCCTCTAATATTGTCAAAAGTACATGTGCTCTTCCTCTTATATTACGTGCGCCGCCTCTAAAATGTTCCCTCAATAATAGAATGCATGGAAACTGCATACAACGACAGTTTAAGATAGTCGAAATACATGCAAAGAACGTTTTTTTCTTCTTAATTTAAAACCCTGAATACGCCCACCCGGCCGAGAATTCTGCGCCCCGTCTTTCACACGATCCTGGATCCGCCCTTGCTCAGAACCCCAGCTTGTATCGAAAAGTTGTTGTAAAAGTGACCTTGTAAATATATTCCATCATGCCTTGTTTTAACCTCAGATACAAGTAGACAACTGTCCGTACTAACTCGGGCCATGGGTTTGTATTGAACCTTTCATGCATAGTCAACTATAGCTATATAATAATCTATTTATACACGGTAAAACCCAAATTCAACATACAGTTGAACTTCCCGTAAGCGGACACCCTCGGGTCCGGGAAAAGTGTCCGCTTACGGGAGGTGTCCGCTTACGAGAATTCCGGCCAATAGAGGGCCAAAGTTGTAAACTTATGTATACGTTCGTATGTCTCACATTTCACGGCATTCTCAACAGAAATGGCCTCTTAATTTCTATACACAAATTTTACAGAAAAATCACAAAATTTCCCGGGATGTCCGCTTATAGGAGGTAAATAAACATACAAAAAATCTAAATTTGAAGACAAAAAGTGTCCGCGTCCGCTTACGGGAGGTGTCCGCTTGCGGGAGGTACCAATTGCACTGATTAGATACGAAGAGCAAACGGGTCTTTGAATTAGTGTCCGTTATGGAGGTGCCCGCACAGGGAGGCTGTATAAAATACAAAAACATAATCATATGCATTTATAAAATGTTGTTCTTCCTTGAGTCCATGTTTTTCTAATAATTATTGAAATGAAGTTAAAATTATAAATAATAAATATCGTGAAATTACATAAAAATAGAAGTTACAGATACATGGCCAGTTAAACTACGTGCGTATATATTTACATACTGAAAGAATGTTTATAACCAAAAATTATTATTAATTCGGATTAGCTGGACACACAGAGACGCACACTTTTTAATACAATGCCACAAAATAAATATTTCATACACAGGCTCATGGTCATAACATACAGGACTATTTGGGGAAAATGGGATCATTCAACTCTTCGTCTTAAAATCACTCTTTTGTGGAGTGAATTTGAAACGTGTCGGATAAAATTCGCACACAACCAATATGCATGCTTCATCGTAAACACGAATATCGATACATCAGCTATACTGCATATACATAAAAACAGCGATTAAAAAACTATCATTATGAATATTAATGATATTCTGTATAAAACACTGGAGATCGATAATGCAGTGGCCAGCGGGTATACTGTGGTGTATTTAATGCAAAGACAGGAACATGGTGTTATATAATTTGTCGATCATTTAGATAGAATGCAGATGGTATTGGTGGTGGTAATGATGTTGTTGCTATTGTTGTTGATGATGATGGTGATAATAGTGAAGTTTCGCATCTTTACGAAATACGAATACGAAAACGGATACGTCATACATTCTGGTAACGTTTGAATAGAGCATCTTAAACTGTCACAGTTGGTCAGGGTTTTACGACGAACATCAACAATTCATAGGTAGAATAATTGTATATTTGAACACATTTAGTAACTTTAAAAAAATTGGAGTGTGACGTATCCGTTTTCGTTTTCGTATTTCGTAAGTTTGCGAAACCTCACTAATAATGGCACTGGATTACTGGAGTAATTGCAGTAGACAATAGTGAGGTTTTGCAACTTTACGAAATACGATGACAAAAACGGATACGTCACACTTATATTTGCCATAAATAATAGTGAGGTTTCGCAAACTTACGAAGTACGAAATCGAAAACGGATACGTCACACTCCAATTTTTGAAAGTTCCTAATTGTGTTAAAAAATATATCAAATTTTCTATGTATGAATTGTTGATGTTCGTCGTAAAATACTGACCAACTGTGACAGATATTTAAGGTGTTCTATTCAAATTTTACACAAATGTATGACGTATCCGTTTTCGTATTCGTGTTTCGTAAATCTGCGAAACTTCACTATTGATGACAACGACGACGACGATGATGACGACGGCGACGACCGATGACGAAGACGATGACGTTGGAAAGTAAAATATATTAAAATTATTTCTATTGTCTATAAAACGAAAATATTCAGCTAGAATTGATCTCTTAACACGCCCCTGAGGCCATTTCAGGACATCTAGTCCAACATTTCTCGGGGGAGCATGCACCCGGACCCCCTAGAACCTTGACTCTCTAACGGACCCTTCCAGCCCACTTTTCCAAAAGTCTGCATCCGCCCCTGTAGCAGTGGAGATCGTGTTGGTGGTACTTGTGATGGCGACGTTGGTGGTTCTTCTTCCGGTATGCGATTGAGGTGGTGGTGATTGCGGTACTGATGGTAATTAAAGCAGTACAAATCCTCTTGCGTTCTTCATTCAGAGCACGTGTATTTGTTTGTGATCGTGCGAAGATTATATCTTAAACTCTGTTATTACTGCAAATTCTAATGCCTGGTTGCTGAATCTAAAACTCTATATTGCTACGCATTTTACTACCCTCGCCCCACTGAAGTGGGGAGAGGATATTGCAGTGAGCTGCGTCTGTCTGTCTGTCTGTGTGTGTGTGTGTGTCTGTCTACATCCATATCTCAAAACTATTGGGCCGATTTACTTCAAATTTTCAAACAATGTCAGAACCAACCATATCTAGGTTCTCCCGAGGTTTGGTGCTGGTCTGCCTTACCACATGAATTATGGATTCTAATCTATATTATTTTTTGTCTACTGCCCTCTCTTATAGTGAGAAAAATCTGAAATGCTTGACAGTTACTAATACTCTGGTCCTAACTATTAGCTGTCATTAAAAATACCAAACATAACCTTTCTTGACCCTAAGATACACAGTGTGCTTATTCAAGATGTCACAGTGAAAGTAGTTTATATTTACCCAATGTGGGAATAATCACCTCAAATGAGAACTATGGCTTTAGGCTGGGCACATACAAACGAACACACAAACTAAAACACAACCCGGGGTGGGGGAATATACCCTCCTCAAAACATAGGCGAGGGTGTAATCGTTTACGATTACTTTGTCTTGTTCAATGTTGTTTTGAGTTAATACGAAGGTTTCGCTACTTCACAAAAACGTCAAAATGGATACGTCATAAATTTCCGTAACGTTTAAACTGAACACCGGGAATGTCTGTCATGGTCAGTATTTTACGAAGACCATCAACAATTCGTAGATAGTCAGTTTGATATATTTGTAACACTTTTAGCAACTTTCAAAAATACAAGTGTGACGTATCCGTATTCGCGGTATTCGTCACTGTATTTCGTAAAGTTGCGAAACCTCTCTATTGACTAACATACTGATCATGATAAATAAATCATCAGCAACACTGTAAGGACAAACTTGATTACCACTAGCATTTTATTAATTTTTACCACAATATCAAATACCATTAATAAGTTGTAGGTTACGCTGACACTGTATTAAATTTAATAACATTGATTAATCCAATATTAACTATTCATACGATCAACTGAATAAATAATTCATCAATAAATTATTAATCAATATGAGTTTTTTATGAAGAATTGTTTTTCACGGTAATATAGCGTACATTGCCCTTCTATTAATAATAGCATGGAAAAAAAAATTGAGTCATTCAATATCAAGTGCTTTGTTATATGAAGGTAAAATTATTCAATTTTTTATTACATTATTAAGTGAGTGATGAGACATCATATCGAAAGTAACAATACGGATTTTTTTTTGCTCCAATAAGGATTCCTAATAATATAGTGCCCATCTGATTATATTATATTATTGTTTACTCTCTCAACGTCACTCTTTGTGGAGTGGCCTGATGGATCACTCCAAAAGGAATGAAATTCACTCCAATTGACTGATAATCCACTCTTTCAGAAGTGAAATCACTCAATATTTTGCAGAAAATTTACTCCACAAGAGTGGATTTTGGAGTGCAGATAATTCACTCTTTTAAGAGTGGTCCCTCATTTCACTCTTTTAAATTTACTCCACAAGAGTGGATTTGGAGTGCAGATAATTCACTCTTTTAAGAGTAGTCTCTCATGTCACTCTTTTATATTTACTCCACAAGAGTGGATTTGGAGTGCAGATAATTCACTCTTTTAAGAATGGTCAAATTTACTCCACAAGAGTGGATTTTGGGGTGCAGATAATTCACTCTTTTAAGAGTAGTCCCTCATGTCACTCTTTTAAATTTACTCCACAAGAGTGGATTTGGAGTGCAGATAATTCACTCTTTTAAGAGTAGTCTCTCATGTCACTCTTTTAAATTTACTCCACAAGAGTGGATTTGGAGTGCAGATAATTCACTCTTTTAAGAGTGGTCAAATTTACTCCAAAAAGAGTGGGTTTTGGAGTGAAAGAGTGGTCCCTCATGTCACTCTTTTAAATTCACTCCAAAAGAGTGAATTTTGGAGTGCAGATAATTCACTCTTTTAAGAGTAGTCCCGCATGTCACTTTTTTAAATTTACTCTACAAGAGTGGATTTGGAGTGCAGATAATTCACTCTTTTAAGAGTAGTCTCTCATGTCACTCTTTTAAATTCACTCCAAAAGAGTGACTTTTGGAGTGCAGATAATTCACTCATTTAAGAGTAGTCCCTCATGTCACTCTTTTAAATTCACTCCAAAAGAGTGAAGTTTCACTCTTTTAAATTAAGAGCGTAGTTACGGCTATATAGAGCTCTACAACGAAGCATCTTTTTAATTAATCAAGTAAGTAATTGATCTTTTTATGGCGATAATAAAGAAAATAGAGGGAGTTCAATTATTGGACTTTTTTAGTAATGCTTGGAAAATTTAGAGGGCGCTTGACTGTTTAAAATCATTTTTAATGTCCAGAATGGGTGTTGAACACACACACACACGCGAATTTCATTTCAGATTTTATTTTACCCAATTACCCAAATGTGTTTGCTAATGAGAAGGTGGAGTTCTTTACACATATTTACTGTATACCCAAACCTAATATGACAAAACTTTTTGTTTACATTTCAGAATATTAGTAACATATTTAGTGCCCTGAAAGTGGTCAGACTTTTGAGACTTGGCCGAGTTATACGCAAATTGGACCACTATATCGAATATGGCACCGCCTTACTCATACTTCTTATGCTATCGTTCACTCTCATCGGGCACTGGTTTGCCTGTCTCTGGTTCACAATTGGCTTTAAGGAAAGAAATAACACAGCAGCTTGGCTGCATAAACTCACTACGGATCTTAACATTGAACTCGCAGAAGATCAGAACAATAACTTAGTAGCGCCCACAATAGGAATGGCGTACGTTTCGTCGTTGTACTATACTTTGAGCAGCCTTACTTCCGTTGGGTTTGGAAATATATTTGCCACGACGGCTGCGGAAAAATTATTTACGATAATTATGATGATCGTTGGATGTAAGTAAATTTTCTTCTATTTATTTTACTCATTAATGCTGTTCATTACAAGGTTTGTGTTATAAAAACACAGATAAAAGTTGGAACTGAGCGCTTACAAATTGTGAACTTATGAGGGCAGTGTTTTGAGTTTTGAACTAGTATTTTGAACTGTTGAGCAGACCGCACCGTAAATCGTAAATCATTTGCCGGACTTTAGTGCGCGCAGTGCTTTTTAGAGCGGTTCTTATTAAAGAGACACTTGGCGTGGCGCTCCATGTCCCTTCTTATTTTACCTATCCCAAGTATTGTCGTGGATATAATAAAATATTTACGGTGCACGAACAAGTTCCAAACCAAGGTACACTACAACTACAAATTGATGCTTTGTATCTTCTTATGTTTCCTTTAACCATTATCCGAAGACTTAAGCCGGGCACTAAATGCGTCGTGTGACGGTCATACGGCGGTCGCATGACTAAACCGTCGCTCCCTGTATTTGAGGTTACCAGACGCAATGACAGTCGTCTAATCGTCGGCCGACGGGATTTTTTTAGTGATTCAATAAGGAAATCACTGAAAAAAACCTTCGACTGTCGAGTAGAAAACTGTCATCGCGTCTGGCAACCACAAACACATGGAGCCACGGTTTAGTCGTGCGACAGTCGCACGACGCTGTGAGTGCCCGGCTTTAGAGTTATAAACAGTTTTCATCCAAAATGATTTAAGGCACGGTTAACAATAACGATCAACTATAAATGTATAAACATAAGTTGTTTTTTATAAAAATTATAAGAAATTTAATATGTATTTATACTAAAACGATGGGGTGGAACTTTATGTGTATACGATAAAACATTATTTTCAGAAATCAAATCAAATGACGTCATAATCAACAAACACTATAAAATCTTTGATGTTTAACGTTTTATTATGACGTCATTTTAGTAGATTTTGTAAAACTATATTTGCCTTTGCTAAGACAGTCTATGTGTTAAAGCCGACTTTATTGTGTAGGTTAAGACTGTCATTTAAGACTGTTTTATAGCAAATCACCCCGATGTGTACAAACTATGAATTTCTCAGTTAATTAACATGCAAGTAGACTTAACTGCATGTTAATTGGTGCTAAGATTCTCTTCGGCATCATTTGACGTCATTAATGAGCATGCACATCGTTTTTTAGCGCATGCCCCGTTTGATTTGCGATTTAATCAGATCCAGACATTTCTTAGTAGTTTTTCTCAATTTCCATCCCTTCAGCATATAATTCCGCTGCCTACTGTTACTTATTGCTGGTACCTCAATTGCTCGCATCTGCCTCGAGGTGCGGCGAGAAAAGTTCTTGAGGTTATTAAAGAAAGATACTGTATGGTGTGAATTAAGTATGCGCTGAAACGCACCTCTTTCATCGTATACATGACAGCTTTTGGGAGCTAAATACGCGAGGCAATTGCCGCCATCAAGTATCAATCTGGTTTTGAAATGCAACGCACCCCACCCCGTTATTTCCCTATTTGATGTCTCTTTTACCATATAGTAACCTCTGTTGTACTTACCAAATGTATCGTTCAAATTATACACGTTCATATCATTTTGCGTGAGAAAATGTGTTGCATCGAGAGCTGCAAAATTGGTCCCAGAGTTGGCAGAGTAATCCTCCGGGAGGATATCATATTTTAATATTCAGACATCCGAGCTGCAACCATGGTGAGGTAGTTATATGGAGGTACGGTATACAAAATAAGTACAGTACAGTACAGAACTCCCTGCTAGCTCCATATTCAAAATAGGCCAAAGCATATAATAAAAACAAACAAAAATACTGTACTGTATATTTTCTATCGCAATTGAAAAACGGTATAGTAGATAATACAGATGTAAAAAAACATGGTTTCCGAAACATAATTACGCATCTGAAAACATTTCTTCAATGACACTACGAAGAGGAACTTATTTTTAATCGTGCGTACTGGAAAGCGCGTAAACAGACGCAAAACGCGTGAGTCCAAAGATAACAAAATAGTGTCCACTGTATATCTACGCGTGCCTTTCTATACGCGCGCGTAACAATTTGTGGTGCTTTGGGGTTTAACTGACGATTTCAGATTTTGTATCTCAGCTCATCATCATTATACCTTGTATAATTTCCTTTTTGGAGCAATAAAGTTTATCTTATCTTATCTTATCTTATCTTATCTTATCTTATCTTATCTT
>JAOTQE010069969.1:0-15000 GCA_025631205.1 Nesometra sesokonis
TTACGGCTCAAAAAGAGCTAAAATGATTTAGCTCCTATTTCAGAGTAATAGTTTCGCTCTTTTACATTTAGAGAGTAAGGGATCAATTCTTGCCGAATATTTTCGTTTTATAGACATTGTTAGTAATATTGATATATTTTACCTTCCGAAAGGGGATGGGGGCTGCTCCCTCACCCTAAATCCGCCCCTGGGGGAGCATATGTATTTTTGACGATATTAGAGGGGGCGTGCGCCGGATGCGCCCGCCCTAAATCCGCCCCTGATTGTCCGTTAAAATACTTATGCTAATGAATTTTAAAGGCTTCTATAGAATTCAACATTCACGTAACTTTATGTATCTTTATTCAAATAGTAAACTTAATGTGGCCATGTCACTTGCAACACATGTTGTTGTTTTTAATACACCGAAGAGAATGTCCTTCAAGCAATGTGAATTATTTTTATGTCAGTCACTGAAAAAGTACGTTGGTACCATATTTGTATTGGTACGCAACAAAGAAATGTATTATAATTGAAATTCAGAACTTTTACAGAAACTTTACTTTAGATTCGTTAAGAGGTGTTAACACTAAATTGTAGGTGATATCAGTTTGTGGTAATCCCTCGAAATAAGTCTGAAGACAAATGTTGGAGAAATTGGTTGTGGTTATTGTTTTTGAGTTAGGCTATTATATAATTAAGAAGATTATTATTTTAGAACATGTTTTATTTCACAACTCAAGATTTGGAAAACAAACAGGTCGGGTAGCCGCTCGACATGAGATTACGTGTGAGGACAAATGTTTTTAGTCCCAAAATGTCATCAGTGGGATACATTTTCAGGCTGAGTTGGAATTTCAACATTAGCTTGACAAGGTTTTATAATATATTTTGTGAATCGTGAGAGATTAGAGTATTATTCCAGATATGTTAAAGTGTTAGGGCCTACAACACAATGGGTTTGTTGGTAAACACTAACGAAAATTGAGGTCGACGACTTAAAGTTTTAAGTTCTTGATTCGATCGCTATGAAAAGAAAGTTTTGTTTTTTGTTTTTGTTTTTTTTTTTTGTTTTTGTTATCTGGTTTACGGTGTTGTATTATGATTTTCGTACCGCCAGATTAAAATGAATCGATATAACAATTATAAGTTAAACACATTTAAAAGTTAATAATACGAAGAAGTATGGTGCGGTGTTTCTTGTAAAAAGAAAATATTTCTTGTTAAATATAGGCCTAATACAAATCGCACTGTGTATCTGACGACAACATTTTAGGGTACCTAAAAGCCTGGAATAAGCCAGATGTAAAAATCCAAACGATTTTCTTGAAAAAGGCCTCGTGTATAACTGACCATGCATTCAGACTGCAATGGCAAAAACGCATACAAAACAAGGTCGTTTTCCTGTAAACAAAACTTAACTGTACACATCCATGGTAATAAAAGTTATTAGACAATTGTTACAATACTAAACTTTATTGATACATAACAGCTTCCTCTGTCTTTTCAGTACCAAAATTAACAACACGTATGTGTAAAATCAAGTAAAAAATACAGATACGCATCGTAGCCATCATTACGCTACTCCTTCAATAGACAATTAGTTTGGCCTGGTTCTTATTGAAATTATATTTCCACGTTATTGTAATTGATAAAATGATTAATATATAATTGGAGTTAGATTGGAATTGTACGAGTTTTAATGAAATATATTTAATTACCGACGCACGCAGAGTGCATTAGGTGTAATTAGACTGTTAGCTTGCTACGCGGGTGACTTTCATGCTAATATATTTTTATTAAGTTATTGATATAAAAATCGGTAAGCCGTATTGTAGATTATTTTTATACTGTAATCTGAGTTTTTTTTTTTAATAACTAACATTCTAATTTTATTATAAAATCAATAATATTTTTTAATATTTTAGACATATATTATGACTAACATTTCGTACTTTTCTCTTGCGTATGAGCGCCCTGATTTAGCACATGTCTCGAGTTATGCGACAGAGGTTCCAAATAATCATGAAATGTTGCCAACCCCGCATGCACTCCTAAACGAGGTGTAGGCCTACTGTCACTTGAAAATGACAATTATTAAAATATATTTTGAAATTAACTTCATTTAAGCAAATTAAGAACAGAGTAGCAATGAATATTTTAAAACAGTTTCTTACGCTCAAGAATTATGAGTAATAATATATACCGGTAATAAATACTATAATAAATCATATATAACTGCGATCCTATAGTAGTAGTATATAGTAGTATATAGTAGTATATAGTAGTAGTATATAGTAGTAGGCTATAGGCTATAATTGTAGGCTAACTGAGAGGTGATCAGAGACCGTATCGGTATACAGGCGTCTCGAATAAATAAAAAAATACTAATGATGATGATGATGATGATGATGATAACTTACATTATTAATTTTCCTCCATGCCTACTAGCTTGTATTAAATTACTTGGTAGGAGGCTCCCGAGTACGAGACACAACTGGTGCTGACTGGGGTTTCCAATTCTGTTGGTTTTCCTTGGTTGTCGACGAGGGCGTATTCCCACACTGCGGTTTGGGTTTTGGCATGGCTGGTGTTTTTGTTTCTTTTTTAATCCAATACCCGCCCCTCACACTCACCCTCTGACCGGGGACCACATACCACAAGCACATCACATCACCTTGTCTGTTTTTTAATTCTGGCTAAGGCCCTCTGTTTTATATATTAAATTGAGTAAATGTAGTATATCATGTTTATTTTATGTTTGGCAGATAACAACCCTCGGTGGCTCATGTAATCAACACACTCATATAATTTACACTAATAATTTCCCCTTAATTTTTAACAATAATTCACTCATCTTCAGCACTCAAACAATTGCTCGTTGCCAATTACATCGTTATAAACTATTAACGACATAGTAATTATCACAAACTCGTATGTGAACATTATGATGCAACGTGGTTCTCATCGTAGTGTATTATAAACGGATTAACTACGTACCGCTCCAGTGAAGAAATCTTGTTGTTTGATTTATGAATTATTAAAACTATAATTTTGCAGCAGTGATGTTGGATGCTGGTAACGAGTAAATCTACCTTTACTATAGCATAATCACCTTCGAGAGTTATTATAAATCAACGAGGGATGTGGAAGATGGTTTGTCTGTGACATCAGGTGTTACCGATTATTATTTAATATTCATCTAGAAATGATCGCCATCGAAATGTCGTTTGTACATCATTGTGTGTCGGTCCCACCATAGTTCGGATGAGAACATTCAAGAAGCAATACATAATCTAGTTTAGTTTAGTTTAGTCTGGTTCATTCCAACCGTTAGGCCTAACAGTCCAAATTTATTATATGATGGTGGTGATGGTGATAGTGATGATGATTGTGATGATGATGATGATGATGATGATGATGATGATGATGATGTTATTTCTTCAAAATCAATAAGAAAATTTCAAAATCAATTTTTTATTCATAGGCCTATTTCTAGTCTCAATGTTTAAGTAGAATTTATAAATCTACAAACTTGTTTAGAGTGTATATTAACGCCGACGTTTTAAAACACTGATTGGGTAGTTGTTTCTTGGGTTGGTTGGTTGGTTGGTTAGTTGGTTGGTTTGTTTGGTCGGTGGTTGGTTGGTCTATAGCTTGGTTTGTTGATTGGTTGATTGATTGATTGATTGAATTGGTTGGTTGGTTGGTTGGTTGGTTGTTTGTTTGTTTGTTGATTGGTTGGTTGGTTGATTGGCTGGTTGGATGGTTTGCTGGTTGGTTTGTTGTTGGTTGGTTGGTAAGGTGGTTGGTTGGCTTGGTTGGTTTGTTGGTTGGTTGGTCGTTAGTTGGTTGGTTGGTTGTTTGGTTATTCAGTAAGGTGGTTGGTTGGTTGTTGTTGTTGGTTGGTTGGTTGGTTGGGCGATTACATTGTTGGTTGGTTGATTGGTCAATAGGTCGATTGGTGTTTTTACGACTGGTGGACAGGCGCAAGACTCTTAGATTAAACAGGCTACTGAGCTAACCGTCAACAGGAGAAACACGTTTTAAAATCGACTAATGATAACCCTTTCAAATTAATTTTTTACAAAAATTTGGACGATATGTCAGAACTACCAAATTTAACATATTTTTTACTACGGTGTACCGTAACATTCTATTTGTGTAGTAGGCCACAGATAGTCAGTTGATTGGTCGGAGCGATGATTGTTTTTATTAGGCCTACCTGGTGGCTGTATGAATGGTTTATTGGTAGCTTAATTGTTTGATAGGCATAAATCGAATTTTTAAACGGGTTGGCATTTCTCAAAAAGATAATCTGTACATTCGGATAATAACAATAATGACAACATTATCAAGGCCGATTAACCAATGATATCCACAAATCTATAATATAAATCAGGAAAAAGCTGTACTCAGTACGAGTAGTAAATAATTTTCAATTCATAACCAGGCCCATCTCACAATATTTTGGTATTGGTATTGTTGGCCGTATACAACGCATAATACAAAAGACAACAGGAAAAAAGAAAAGAAGAAAATTAGGAACAGCAGGGGCGTATCCAGAGGAGCTCGAAAGAGGGGGCGCAATGTCAGTTTGGATAAACAAAAGTGTGAGCAAAGTGTGCAAATATATTATTTTGCCGAGTCAAAGGGGGAGGGGTGGGGAGAGGGAAGGTGTCCTGTTCCCCCCCCCCACACCCCTTGAATCAGCAACTGACAAAGAGGTCCCGTAACAGTTAGAAAGTATAATATTCCAAGCAATGAGATACACGCCATTGTGACAGGATTCAATATTTCGACATAATTATGTCATCATTAGGAATAATATTTCTTGGAGTATGCATTTCTTACTTGAAGTTGATTAGTGGATCTGTCGGGTAACAGATAGAATGATCGGAATAAGTGTATTTTGATCCTCTCTTTTTGGAAATAGAGAAGGAGCTTGGTGGAAAGTAGAAGGAAAAACATTCCAAGGCTTAGGGCCAGTAATTATGAAGGTCCTTTCACCACATACTTCAAACGGCATGGTGGAATATAAAGAATAGCAAGCCTATGGTTTGAAGTGATCTAAAGCCGGGGCACTCACTGCGTCACTCGTGCGACGGTCGTACGAATTCGCACGACTAAACCGTGGCTCCCTCTGTGTGTGTGGTTGCCAGACGCGATGACAGTCTTTTACTCGTCGGCCGACGGTTTTTCGTGATTTCCCTGTTGAATCATTAAAAAACCCGTTTGTTTGTTTGTTTTGTTTGTTTCTTTGTTTGTTGTTTGTTTGTTTGTTCGTTTTTTGTTTGTTTGTTTTGCTTGTTTGTTTGTTTGGTTTGTTTGTTTGTTTGTTTGTTCGTTCGTTCGTTCGTTCGGTCGTTCGTTCGTTCGTTTGTTCGTTTGTTCGTTCGTTTGTTTGTTTTTTCGTTTGTTTGTTTGTTTTTTGTTTGTTTGTTTGTTTGTTTTGCTTGTTTGTTTGTTTGGTTTGTTTGTTTGTTTGTTTGTTTGTTTGTTTGTTCGTTCGTTCGTTCGTTTGTTTGTTTTTTTGTTTGTTAGATAGAGACGATTGTTATAATTGTTCAGTCTCATGTTTTTTTTTTATTTATTTTAATATCATTACATCCAGGATTTAGCATCGCTGACAAATAACGCCTCATAATTTACGTACCGTTAAGTTACTATAAATTCAGTTATTAGCGTTGAGAAGCTAACAGATTCCATAGATGTACCAAGCTGAATGATTTACTATCGTATTCATACAGATTGCCTCATTAATAAAATCATTTTAACACGCATTTTCTGTTTCCTTATTCGAGTTGTGTCCGTAGATTTTAATTGCTTTTTTATTTTCATCAATCTTCTTTTCATCAATTTAGTATTAGACCTGTTAGAAAATTGTATTACAATTTATTACCGTTCGAGCAGGAAAAATTCAGTACACCATTCGCGATGGTGTAAGCTACCATTAGGCCGTCTGATGTTTAGCCTTAAAGTCCCTCGATAGTAAACGGGACCTGGTCAGCGACATCATCATCATCATCATCATCATCAATCATGTGTTTCAACTACAACGAATGTGTTGTTTCTAATCGTCCTCATCATCATACCTAGAAATTGTGTTGTATTTCACGAAGATTGGTTGGGAATAGGCCTATTTAGTGCACCAGGCCTTTGTATATTCTACAATTTGATTTTTTTTATATAAATCCTTATGAATAATTTCAAGCCAATTGTATGTACGGTAGGTTTTTTCAATTTTCGTGATAACTTCTTTGCATTTCTTATAATTTAGCCAAAGGAACGGGTGTATGAGGTTAAAAAAGAGAAGAGGCTCGGAGATTGGGGGGTCATTTGGGCTTGGGAAACACGTAGGCCAGGGTTTTATTTTTAGGCCTTTTTTATTATAAAAATCATGATCATCATTAACTGGACCCATCGAGGATTATGTAAGTCAGTCCTTCGTCCTAAGCCTTTTTATAACTCTCGATATTGCTTTTTATCGCGTGTTTCTAGTAATGGTATTTTACCCTATTATGCACCTTTCTTGCAATTCAGATTAATTCACGGGAAAATTCATAAGTATTAACACACGTACACATTGCTATAACTGAGAAATGATAACCAATTAATCATATCAGAAAACTCTAGATCCGTGAGCATTTCCTAGTTTTTACTATATATTAAAATGCATTATAATTTTATATTGATGTTGACACTGCATGTGCTTATATCTACCAAAATTACTGATTGCTTTTGGCATTAATTGCATCCCATAGCGATTATCCGCGAAACCTTATTTAGTTTCAAAACTCGTTAAGCCAATTCTTCATCACCTAACGTGAAATTGCAAAAAAATCATTAGTTTTAAATCGAGTTTTTAATATTAGTTGACAGAAAAACGGATAAAGGTAATAATTAAACAATCTATAGAAAAATACCTTGAAATGTTCGTAATTCGTCAGTCCGTCGTTTATATGTGTTTTTTTCACTTGGATTTCGATTGTTTAATTCATGTTCTCTCTATTTTTCGATTAATTGTGTGCTGTTCTGTATTTTTTTCATTTGTTTGCGTTATGTGTGTTCCTGTTTTTATCTTTGTTATTTTAGTGTTTTGCATCTATTTATTTTAGAAACACAGCATTAATACAACCTTATATTTTTATATTTTTTTATGAGATAGCCTCATTTTATTATGAAGTAGGCATAAGCTGGTTTTGTTGTAGTCTTGGGGAGAAACGATTGGTGAGGAGCTGAGCGAGTGGTTACTGGGGCGAAGATTTTCTTGTTTAAACAATAATGCTTAAAAACTATAAGCACACCTTGGTTTGTCGTAACGTTATTTCCCATTCGGCTACTCATTAAATTAATTCTTACTCTCCAAACCCAAAATTGTATTAAAAGCAACTAATAAATAAAATTTAAAATCTTATATAAAATTCTATTAAATAAACACAGATGTGGCATAGGCCTACGTTATGCACCAGTAGGTAAATGTATACAACATTGTCATACATAGCGGTGTTCAGACGACTTGGCAGTTTTGGAAAACCTTTTAAGGAAGCCCTATGTTGTTATTATTATAACTAGGCATATGTCGTATAAATAGCATAATTTTAATGTCTATTAAACTTGTGGAGAAACAGATAGTTAGAAAAGAACCCGTCATGGGTTCACACAACTTTATTGATTCTTGAATGCAGCCTGGTACAATTCAGAGGATGTATTGGTATAGAATTATTGTAGTCAGTATCCTAGAGAAATGTTTATGGTGTTTGCTCAAAAATCCCCTCCAGAGGTAGAAATCAATAACATTAATATAGAAATATAAAGATTATCCTCAGTCACCTCCAGAGGCAATAAGTACCTAACCCTCCTCCACCCCTTTTCATAGGAAAATATTATAAGCTTGTCATAAAAAGAGGCGCTTGCAACAGGGTAAATAAGTTTTTTTTTGCTTGTCAAGTTTGAAGTTAACGAACGCCTCCATCACTATTAGAAGAGAGTCCAACGAAAATAAGTCCTTGGACTTTTGTAATAAATACCAATAGGCCCAGAATTTTATAGCGCACGATGCAATAAGCCTCTATGCAGTCGGTGATTTGAGTAATTGTTACCTATCATTCTTTGGTGTCTCATAACACTGACTAAATCGAATAAAATCAAAATTAAAACAATTGAACCCCACGTAAGCAGACACCCTTGGGTCCGTGAAATGTGTCCGCTTACGTGAGGCGTCCGCTTACGAGAATTTCCGCCGGTAGAGAGCCAAAGTTGTAAAATTATGTATAGGCCCTTATGTCTCACATTTCACGGCTTTCTTAGCACAAATGGCCTCTCAAATTTCTAGACACCGCATTCTGTATTTTATTAAATACTTTTTGTCATCTTTAAGATTGGTTCAGTAACATGATACTAGCCATTACAGTAAAGACTATTTTGCACATACATTTGTATTCGTTGTACACAAAATCATTAAAGTTTCAGGGATGTCCGCTTATGGGAGGTAAATTTACATGCACACATTTCAAATTCTAAGACAAAAAGTGTCCGCATCCGCTTACGTGAGGTGTCCGCTTACGAGAGGTACCAAATGCACTGATTAGATAGGAAGAACAAACGGGTCTTTGAATTAGTGTCCGTTATGGGAGGTGTCCGCTTACGAGAGGTGTCCACACAGGGAGGTTCAACTTTTGAATGAATAATTATTAAACAGTTTCAGGGCCGTAGCTAGAGTTGAAAAACAGACAAGGCAAAGTCTGGGGGTCACGTAGGATTCCAGGGACTGGAACCCTCTGTCGGAAGTCGGAGTGTGAGTTCCCCTTAAAAAGCCAATTTTTTACAATTTCAGACGAGGCGAACGCCTCGTCTGCCTCATGCTGACTACGGCACTGAGTTTTTTTTACTTCGTTTTATTTCATGTCACATCCAACAGCAAGATCCCACTCTCCCCACGCCCGTGGTGGGTGTGTTTTCCATATATTTGACAAGCAAAAGAAAGGTATTTGACCTAATGTGTGTGTTGCTGGGCATTTTGTGATGTGGTGTGATCAGTTTGACAACCCAGCCAGCATGCAAATAAAGTTACTTAAACATTGTTGCCATGGTCAACCACTGCTTGCAACAATTTCGATGGATTGAAATGCGCATGAGCAGTAGCAAGATATTAAAGCTTTGCTGATTGGTTGAAACTTTCGATTCTGGCTATTAATACCAAACGATACAGTTGAAGTAGGAGTAATTAGATTAATTTCAAGACTATAACATCAACAGCTCAGATGACCATCTAGCCAACAATTTCACATTAGTAACATGCGTCGGCAATACTTAGGCGGCCTAAATGCACGATTGTTTACAGTTTTTCTCTGGTCCGGCCGATAGTCAATTCCATAATTACCGGTAAATTTCATCAGTCGTTTATCATCCCAATTTCATCTCTAAAACAACAGTTCAATAATCACACTCTCTTTTAACGTGTATCCAATTTAGAGTCCATCTCGGCGTTCATGTCTTAATTATAGCATAACACCACAAGATAGGCCTCATTTACGCGTCGAACTTATTTCACTCGCATCGCTGTTCGGTTAACGATACTATTTGTGAGTTATCTAATAACGCTGATGGGTGTTAACGAGACAGACTATTAAAAATTTCATCTCTGCTCAATACGACTTTATTTTCTGCTTCATAGATTCATGATTAGCTTTGCCTTGGTTCTGATTAAAAACTCTCTCTGTAGAGATATTCATATTCTGCAGCCGATAATTGAGAAACGTTTAATGTGCCCCTTGTGAGTTTAAAACGAAAGCTCTCCATTTGTTCAGATAGAAATGATATGAATTATTAGTATATAATGATAAGATGGTGTTAAATTTAAAATTGAGATCATTATTTTGTTAGTAGGAGTCGTGTGTGTTTGCTACGCGGATGATTTGATCGAGTGATACGTATGTGTATTTTACCTCCCTGTTCATCCAGGTCCTTCTTATAATACAGAGTAATGGTATTCTATACAATAAACGTGTTTAATTCGCAGTTGACAGGGTGTAAATAAATTAGAATAGGGGGCTATGAAATTCCCATAAGTCCTCTTTGTTTTTCACCTCATTTTACTTGTTCTGCGTCGACTCCAATGCCACGAGGAGAGGTCCTGCATGGTGGAGGATGCCATCTATAATGTATACTTACCTTGATAGTATTGTTATTTATTTACTATACGTTCGATATAAAAATACAGTACATTCAATCATAAGAATAACTAACAGTAAACTCTGTTATAAGCAATATTAGGCAATACGCTCTACCGTCTTAATTACTAAACAGAAAGTGGTTTGAGCTTACCCACTAGTAAGGCCTACATATTTTTTGTGCTTCTTGTCTAGAAGCCTGGCCGTATCTAGATAGGTTCCGTAGTGTGGATGTTTCTAATACTACACAGTTTTTCCCTTTTTTTTTTCTAATATATGAATTGAATTTGTACAGTATGCTTTTTTCGATTATTGTATGGAATCTATTTCTGAAATAAAATACCGGTACTGAATGAATGAATGAATGAATAACCGATAACATTTAGGAGATATAAAGTGCCTTAAAAAATTGCTTATTGTGGAACAGAGACAACCGGATTTACATTAGAATACTGTTGAAATGTGAGACATAAGGACGTATACATAATTTTACATCTTTGGCCTCTAGGCCTATCGGCCGAAATTCTTGAAGCGAGGGTGTCCGCTTACAGGAGGTTCAACAGTACTCGTTTACCTCTTGCTATGCGAATTCAACGTCCAGTTTTTAATCTTAATAAAACGTGATAAACAACAGTACGTTCTATTTACTTTTAGTTCATATGAGTAACAAGGTGACTGTCTAAGTTCATGGTTTACATAATATTTGTTGAATAAAACTTGTTGCTTTAGTACGAATTCTATTACTTTTTACCACCAAATGTACTCAAATTGGAAATAACTGCATGTTTATCGTGACAGAATTAAAAGACCGGCGCAAATCTAAGGCTGTATGTCATGGAGTACGAGGGTCTGGTTATTTAAAATATTTCTTCGAAGCCATCGTTTTTGTATATCCTCTAATTTCAAGTGGTGATTTTACCTTTGTTGGCCTCCGTCCGTCCAAGAAGACGATGGGTTGCGCCATGTAGATGTGGAGCCGAGACTGAGACAGCGTCTGCGATGACTTTAGAGCCCAATTCTTGAGTGGCAGTCTATGCTGCAGACGTTGCAGATGAAGTTTGAGCTTGTCCAGGAGCTTGCAGAGCTTGCAAAACTCAGTGTTCTCCTCTCTAATCTCTTCTGTTACTGTTTAACATTCTACTCCGCTTCGGCCTTCCTGACTCCAATGATTACGTCATACCTCCAGGATGAACGGTCTGCTGCTTTATCCTCCCATGTCCTGGCGTCTATATGAGTAGATCTCAAGTCTCTCTTGCAAACATCAGATTATCTGAGATATGGCCTGTCTACCGGACGTGTGCTATTTTCCAGCTGTCCGTAGCAGATCTTTGAGCAATCGACCTTTGTCCATCCATCTAATGGCCAAGCCAACGCACGTGTCTCTGACTTAGCATGGCATAAATGGTGGTAGTCTTGGCTCTGCTCTGCACCTAGCCATGTTTCACTAGCATATAATATCAAAGGAGTTTCTGCTCTTTTTAAAAACATTAATGGTAAATTATTATTTATAGCTTACTTAGTATTATAGGCTTTTTGTTCTCCCTTTCAAGAATAGGCCAACATCAACTGGCTTGATACATCCAAAACCCGCGAGGTCAATTGATTAAGAAAGTGTAAGTTAAGAAAATGTAGGCCTAATACTTGTTCCAAAAAACAAGACAAACATGATCGTGTTTAATTCAATATTTCGACATTAGTCTTGTCATCCTCCCGATTATGACGTAATATTGAATCCAACCACGATGGCGTTATTTCCAACACTATTTTGAATCCAACCACGGTGGCGTTATTTCCAACTCTATTTTGAATCCAACCACGATGGCGTTATTTTCATGTTGCTATGCCTTCTATCAATAAACCTAAATCTTACGAAGACGTTACGTGCAATAACTCGCTTAATATATGGCACTTACGTCTATGGAAAGAAATTAAACGTCGTAGCTTCTAATAAAACGTGATATCAACACTCTAATATTTTATATATCGAGTCACATTGTACCTATAGGCGATTAATGGCAACACGATAGATGGTAGCTTCACGAGCATAGAATCAAATCATCAAAATAGAATTAAATGTAATTTTTTAAAATGATTTAAAAGCCTACGATGTTTGAAATAAAACATTAAAAATATTTTGGGGAAAAAGGCCTAGAATTTATTTATGTCTAGAGCATGTGTTTTGTGTGTCCGCCTCAATAAGATGTCGAAATTCCATTTCTTCTGGAAATTGGCGACATTTGCAAAACTGTCTTGATGACGTATGACGTGGCAGACTATTCATTCATCAAGTAACGGCTAAAAATTATAAATCTATAGGGGCAAGTAAGTCACATGTCGCTGTAAGGGGTCATTTTAATTTATTAGACATGTAAATGTTAGACATGTGAAATAGTCAATTCACTTTACTACTTCATGAATTCTAAAACCAACCCGCCAGATAAAAAAAAAAACGAGAAATGTATGTTGGAGATATTATGGAACGTACTAGGGGGAAATAAGCAGTGGTGGCGCCGAATTTCCCGACGGCAGGGCAATGCCGACTGGTAGGGCAAATTTGAGTTGGGCGTGTTTCCGATTGTCAGTTTGACAAGCAAAAAAACTAAAAAAAAACGTTATTTGTCGTAATTTGCGTGCAAGTTTGGGAATTTTGCTATATTGGAGGCTCGACTGGACCTACATAGTCCCAACCGGGGGAAGTCCCCTAAGCCCCACCCCCTAGCGCCGCTACTGTAAACAGAATACCAGTAACCACCCCAAGGTTGCAAGTACCTGGCTTAATTTCTCCTTGACTTTAACAAGTCATTTGGGGTTGCGGATGGCGCAGCGTGCGTTGTTTGGGTTTTATACCTTGAGGTTGGAAGTTCGGATCTCGCTCAGCACGTTTCTGCCATGCTTAGATAAACCATTTTGTATCGAAAAGTTGTTTTATAAGGCGGACCCGTAGACAAAAATATATTAAATTTCATCAAGCCATGCTTCAGCCATAGATACAATAGACTACGGTACATGGTTAGAAGATAATATAGCATGGAGTATTCTTAAACACGAGTATTATACTACTACGGCCCTTAGTTAGAAACTAACATTGCATGGGGCCATAGGTTCGTAATGAATTTTACATGCATTAGCACTATCCCAGCTAACAATATAACGTTATAAGAACGTTATATAACATTATATTTCGGTGTTAATTAGGCCTACGTTATTTTGTAGAACTATTTTAACCATATTTCACAACATCTAACGTAATTATAACATTTGGACATTCATGTAACGTTTTTACAATGGAAGCGGACCTTAGAACCTCAATTTATGTTCATGTTGTTATTGTGACCACAACTTTAAACGCGTCCAGCGTAGCCAGTTTTGAACTGACGTGAACGAAATTTTGTATATATAAATTACACACCATTTCCAACACTAATCGCCCTTCTTTAAAGTTACACCCCAGTGTGTCCCCTAGGCCCACAAAACCAAAAAAAGTGTGTATAGGCCTATGAATCTAGATATTTAAAATAGTTTTTAGCAAATTTCCTCTTCCAAACTGCCTTGTACAGGGTGGATCCAGGATCCAACGAAAGGTGGGGGCACAATTTTTCAGGTGCGGATGGGCGTGGTTTCCCGTTTTGTTTTGGCGAGCAAAAAAAAGAAAAAAGGTTATTTGTCTATTTGCCGATTTTCGTATTGTGGTACCCTATTTGCCTCGAATGTATGTCCATTTATACTATTGGAGTCAATATATACACTCCCAATAATAAAGGGGTGGGGGTGGGGGTGGTGCAACTACGTTTTGCCGATAATAAAGTGATGTGTCTCACTAGTGGTAGAGTAATTAATATTCAGTTTAAATTTCACCATTTTCATTAATGTTTATTCTTTCCATTATAATTAAGCTTACAGTGTCAGTGTTAATTTACGGAACCGCATTTTTTTATTTAGATTTGTATAGGCCTATAGATAATTATTTTCAGATATTTTTTATATAACAAAGAGCTTAGTTTAATTGCAACTAAGTTCCTCCACACAATATTTTCAATTAAGGCATGGAATAATTATTATTACTGAAAGAGTCGAAAAAACGATTAAGTTTCTATTAAAAAAAATCCTAGTGATTAGTAGCCTTCTTCCTCTTTTAATTTCCTTGTGTTTGCTTCACAGGTGTAACTTTTGTCTTGACAAAAAATCCATTTCTAACCGATCGACTAAACGGGAGGCATTTCATAAAGAAACAAACGGTTATATTAGAGTTATCAATCATTCAGCGAGAACTTAAATAACCTGTAACAGCTAGACAATTAGCAAAAAGTAAAATTGAGTAGTACAAACAGATCTTTTGTGAAACAACAAAACTACACAATCCTAACGATTGAAGCTTCATAATATAATACTTTCGTGCATTAAAACGCGCGCTGGTTTTAGCAGTACGATAGCGGTTCAAGGTTAGGCTTGTCTATTAATTTACTCTAAATTAATTTTATAGCATATAAAATGCACTTGCACATTTAGATGTTTATCTGCGATAATATTTATTCAGTAAAACAGTGATTTGAATACTGTATGCAATAACATAAATAACTGTATGCAATTTGTTTCGTTGCAGTGATAACTTAAGATGTTTATGTTTTGTTTTGTTATACGCATTCCAATATATAATTAGAATTTTCCAGTCATTTATTTCCAATGCTTTATCTGAGAAAAGCTATTTTATTGTTTACATCTGAATAAGAATTCGAAATTATTTATTCATTAACATCATAATTATCATCGTCGTCATACCATCATCATCATCATCATCATCATCATCAGCATCATCATCATCATCATCATCATCATCATCTTTGTCGTCATC
>JAOTQE010069980.1:0-17109 GCA_025631205.1 Nesometra sesokonis
TCTTCTTGATTTTAGACCAATAAATTGATGATAGGATGAAACTAAACTTTAATACTCACATATGTAGCACATTTATCATGACATATCCTAGAAAACCTTAATTTATTTATTAATGTAGACGGAGCACTGCAATTTAGGTTACTAGCTCATGATACGCCCTCTATAGGTTTTCTTCACAATTATTACCCACAGTCATTGGAACAAACGCCTATGGAACACAATCCATTCCACAATAAGCTGTAATCCACGCATATCGCATTTGTACCTTCCAGGTACCTATTTACACTCCTGGGTGGAGAGAAGCAACGTGCATAAAGTGTCTTGCCTAGGAACACAAACAGCTGACCAGAGTGCGTTTCGAACCACCAACCTTGTGATTGGAAGTTCGAAAAAGCCACCGCTGCGTCAATAATAATCTGTAGAATATGCTATGACAGATCAATTTCTGTTTATTTCAACATTTTTTAACAATATATTTATTTTATTTTAGTGTCCCATTGATGTTCGCAAGACGCTGGCACATAACATTGTCTGTGTTGGTGGTACAGCAATGCTTCCAGGCTTTAAGCACAGACTTATGTCAGAGCTCACGAGTCTACTCAACAGACCGAAATACAAGGAGAAATTAGCCTTCAAGAAGTTTAAAATGCACGATCCTCCATCACAGCCAAACTACACATCATGGCTTGGTGGTAAGTAGTTTTAGTTCGGATAAGGAGCTCAAAAAGGATCTGTATGATTAATCAATTAAGCAATATGATTTTTATAACAGTCGGAGTGAGTGTGCTCTTGGGAGCTATCACACCTACGGAAAAACTTCTTGGCAAGTATTCTCAAAAGATAGTCCAGAATAACCTTAGAACAGCACTAGTTGATCCTGGACTATCCATAAACCTGCTTCCTCGGCAGACAAAATTTAGAACGCTTTAGTTAGGATGTAGGTCTGGAGTAAAGTTAGGCACCTTTGAGAATACAACTTTTTAGTTAGTCTTGGATTAAATCTGAATTTAATCCTAGATTAAAGGTAGTCCGTTTGGTTAAAATAATCTTGTAGTACATAGTATGCTAGTTGAAATTAATGGTTAGACCTCTTGAAATTTGCAGTAAAGTGAAACTCATACAACTGTACTTATATTTATTTGTTTCAAGATTCCAAAGTGTATCCAACACGAAAAATGGATCGCCATAAAAATACAACATAAAAGTATATATGAAATGTGTCTCATTTATATATTTCTAAATGTGTTTAATGTAGAAATAATGTAACAAATTATATTACAGTATTAATGATTACATCTTTGGTCTGAGTATTAATGAGCGTATTAAAAGTTGAAAGATCATAATTAAAATTATCAATATTAGAAAACAAACCTTTGAACGTAAGTTTCATATACAACTTCTGTAAGCTAGACTGTGTTACTCCACCCTTACCCTTTGAAAAAATAACTCTGTTAATGGTAGATAATGGTAGCGACAATGTGGATAAAGGTAGTAAACCCTATAAAAACTACCATATCAAGAGATACTACCACAGATGTTCAGCAATGCTCTACAAGTATACATGAAAAATACAGCCATTGTTTAGAATAAACCGTAAGGTATTAATAACATCAACAGGCAGGGTAATTATATACTTTCTTTCTAGGTAGTTCTGTGTTGCTAGGTAGATCTGCCTAGTAATTTAACATGGTAGATCAACCTAGTTAGAGGGTGTTATTTTTTTTCAAAGGGTAAGCTGCAAGTCTGAACCAGTAGTGTTTTGTAATAGATCTATTGAATTAATTACATAAAGAAACTATTTGATTAATAGTAATGTTTAATCTTATTGCAACAATTTCCTCACAAATATCTAGGTTCAATCCTTGGCAATCAAGATGTACTGAAATTCATATCAATAAGCCTTGAAGAGTACAAGATCACCCCTAGGCTTCCTGACTGGTGCCGCATGGACATAGTCCTCAACAAATTCACTGACTTTCAGATTTCACCAATCGATCGCAGGCTTAGTTGTATTTTTTAGAAGACAACTCTTTAAATTTCTTTAGTTTTTAATTTGGTTGGTTTGAAATTTTGGATGTCAGTCATTTAAATTACTACTACAGTCAAACTTGCCTAAGTCGAATCCAAAGTGACATTGGGTGTTATCACAGTGGAAAATTGGTTTAATTTCCACTTGATAACTTATCTGTGCATTGTATTCCTACTCTTTATAAACATTTAATGTGATAAGCCAATGAGATTGTTAATTCAAAATTACTGTACATTTCTTTGAAAATGTAGGGTAAAGTTGATCAAACTTTCTATGGAATGTACACGTAGTGTTAGAAAAAAATGATTAGTGATTGTAAATTAATGGAAAACAAGAAAAATAAATTTGAATTGGGAATTATTTGAATTAGGCAAGTTTTGCTATACTTAAACATTGGGCTCTGAAGATTTTCTTTGTTGTCAGTCCTATCTCCAATCCACTGTAATGTTTATTTTGTTCTTTCCAAACTAGTAATTCATTTCCCAATTGGCTTAGAAACCAAAAGGTACTTAGTGTGGAAAGCAGGATTTCTTGTCTCAAACAAGACATCCATTCATAGAAGAAGCCTATATGAAGAGAGACTATCTAATGTGGCTGTAGAGGCATAGACCAGTCTAACCTTGGTTTGAAACATTAGAGAAGATTTGAAATTATTATTTTAAAAAGACCTTGATTGTACACATTAAATATTTTTGTATATAAGGGTTTATATGTTGTAAATGTGTTTGTTAAATTTATATTATTAAGACTAGGTTTAAAAGTGTTATTCATAAAAAATAAGTTAATAAAAACAAAGTAAAAGATTAAAAGAAGAAAAGGAAATAAATCATGGAGCGGCTCAAAAATGTTTCCGAAAATAAATATGAAGTATGTGTTTATACATAATTTTGGGACACTAATCATCAGAGGCTAAATGTCCAATGAGCCTATTAGATCTCTCTTTACATAGGCTTCTATGAATGATGTCTTGTTCGAGCCAAGAAATCCTGGTTTCCACACCCAGTACCTTTTGGTTTCCGAGTCAATTGGGAATTGAATTATGAGCTATATTTCACTTTAGGAATTATTTGACTTAGGCAAGTTTTACTGTACTAAAGCATTGGGCTTTGAAGATGTTTGTCTGTCAGTCCTTCAATGTACTGTAATGTTTGTTATTTCTTCTTCTTTATCAGTGACTGCTGACAATTTTTATTCTTAAATGCAAATTATTTAATCATCATCATTTATGCTTTGCTTATAAAGGAAGGACCAGAAGTCTTCAATGATGTTAATTCTATTTTATTTTTTGCTACTGCTGTCAAAACTTTTTATTTAATCATCAACAGTGTTCTGTTCCTTTTTGTTGTTGTACATATTAGATTTATTTTGGAGCTTCTTTACATTCATTTTTTCTTGATCTTGAAACTATCCATCAAAAATGGTTTTCAGGAATGTATTGCTTGGTGGCGGTAGGCTGTGCTACTCGCCCCCAGAATGTTCCACCCACTCTTAAAATTTTACGGCCTTTTAACAAACCTATTTTCAAACACCCTCCCACAAAGCCTCTGAATAACATAAAAAATGTTTTTTTTTTAAATTTTTTTTACAACCCACCCTTAAGTTATTACTGCCCACTCTCAAATTATTTCAGCTACATCCATGGTGTTTAGGTTATTGGTTTGTATAATAGAGACATGACCTTGCAAACTACCAATTAGTTGTGGCAATACTACCAACTTGTATAGAAAATGATCAAGGTAAAAGCAACTACAAAACGGGAAATATAAGTAGTAAAATTCAAAGAAATATTGTACCATACCTTCTTTAAATCTCATATTTTTATATTCTAAATCTTGTAAATGGGGATTTATTTTTGCTTTTGTTTTGTCGAGTTTAATAAATAAAAATAAAGTAAAAAACAATAATTTGTCTTCTTATTTGCAAGCTTACAACAAAAGGTTTTAATTCAAGTTGCTCCATTTTCAAATGTTGGTAATTTTTCCACAACTTCCCCAAATTCAATTTATGTTTATAAATTAAATTAATTGATTTTGTTTTTATTGTTTGGTTCAACAGGTGCAATTTTAGGAAGTCTCGAGGTATTGAGCTACAGGTCACTAAGTAAAGAACACTACCGTGAAACAGGGCGTGTCCCCGACTGGTGCATGCTGGACGCCGAAGCACAACTTGCTGAGCTAGCTCCGAAGGACAAAGTTCCATCACAGCGAATGAACATTGGCAATTTGACTAAAACATTATTAGCACGCAGA
Source organism: Nesometra sesokonis (assembly GCA_025631205.1). Taxonomy (NCBI): domain Eukaryota; kingdom Metazoa; phylum Echinodermata; class Crinoidea; order Comatulida; family Antedonidae; genus Nesometra; species Nesometra sesokonis. Next base: position 4,279 of record JAOTQE010069980.1, read on the forward strand.
AGAGAATCTGATGGGAAACGGGAGTGGTCACCAAGACGGAAGGAATCGGGTAGCTCACCAGATCAGAGTGGCAGTGAGACGCCACCGAAGAAAGAATGAATACACAGGAAATTTACTCAATTTGGTGGATTCACAATACGGTGCCCCACCTATCGGATGCCACGGACAGGCCAATTTCCAACTTTGGGGTTGACATTGAGGCTGCTGTGCCGCTGGCTTACAAAAACGACAGACCCCCTAAATAACAGCAAATTCCCTATTGAAAATGTACTTTGTAGACTATACAAGTTTCACCAAACATACTGATCCTAATAAATACTAGAAATCATTTTTATGTACTGTGATGAGAATAATCATGTTTATATTTAATCCTAATTCATGACATTTGTTTTCTATTTGTATGAGAAAAATTTATATTTCTGATAATCGCTTGGATGGTGTTAGCCTAATGACTGCATGACAAATAGGGCGCAGCCAGCAATCTCCCTATTATCGGCAAAACGTAGTTTCCCCCCCCCTCCCCTTATAATAGGAGCACCGGGATAATATACACCATGCATAACATAAACAGGGTACCAAAGCATGCAAAATGGGGAAATTATGTTTGTTTTTTTTTTGCTTGTCAAAATCAAAACCGGGTACCACGCTCACTAGAGAAGTGCCCCCACGCTTTTGCTAGATCCTGGATCTGCCCCTGGACTGTCATAATAACACTGGACTGTTTCCGGTAAACAAACATGCAGTGTCAGCTGGTTATTATCTCAGGCATATCTGAGACTACTATAGTCTATAGTCTTGGGGCATAATAAGCTCAATACAAGATTTTACTATTTTAACAGCTTAAAATTTGCAATGAGAACAGATTGAACTGGTAAAACCAAAAAGTATGAGATTTACCTATTGATATGTAGTCTTGCCAAGAGCTGGTATAATAATATATTAATTATTGTTTTTAATAGGTATTGAGCATTCCTTTAGTTTTGTTAGATATGTCACAAGCAGGTGATTAAAATTTGGAATTTAGCAGATATGACATTCCGCTACTATGGGATGCATTTTGATGCCAAATGATTTTTTTCACAAGTATTAAGCTGAATCCTAATTACAGCTTTACTGTGTAAGCATATTCTGTTATTCCCTGTTTAGTAACTTGTGTTGACAGAAACATAATCTTGAAAACCAAAATGTCCACTAAATCATTTCTTATCCTTGACTTAGCTTCAGATAAGAAAGTATAATGCATGCTCTTAAGAAATCAAATACGATAATTCAATACTAATAGTGATATTGGAAAATCCTATATAAGTGCAATAAGCTAGTTAACTTTTGTTTTATCCTGGTGACACCTTCACATTTACTTTTTGAGTGTTTTTTTATTTAATATTACATAGTATTGCATGTCAATTGTAAATTGTTTGATGTATACACCTCTGTAAAATATATCAATTAAATGGTTCATCAATTCGAAAAAAATGTTCTGTTTATGTACTGTATTATCTTAAGAATGTTCAAAATTATCTGCCAACTCTCACGCATAATGCGCGAGTCTCACGCACGCGGACCAATTCTTAACCTCTCACGCATACACTGCATTTTATTCACGCATGAGAAGGATTCATAAAAATATAAAATCATACCTGAACCACCAAAATGATGTGAAAATGCCAAAAACGATTGCAAATTTACCATGAAAACCTTAAAACACTGCAGAGCTCCCAAGTCTCCATGAATTTTGAATCATCTCCCGGGCTCTCGGAATTATCAAATTTTCTCCCAGAATTTAGTTTTCTCCAGGATATTCTCCCAGTTTTGTAAAAGTTTCACAAGCAGAGCATAAACTGATCTATTTATTTCAAAATATTGGTTGAAAGTAAGCAACTATGAACAGTAATAACAATGTTAGCATTTACAATATATGTTAGAAACTATCATTTCATAGTGGACAAGGTGTTGATTTTATAAATAAGGGTATTTGTACACACATTTCAGGAAGGGTAGATATTACAAAGCGTGGTAGGGCAACCACGAGTAAATCTCCAGCAATTCTGTTTTTCCAACTTGGGACCTCTGACACTGCAACAAATAGAACATGCATACCCGCACGTAGATTGGAGACTGATGCTGCAAAAAAGATGTTAAATAAGACAAGTGGGTTTTTGTTTTTTTTTTTTTGCTTGTCGAAATCTCATCGAGTACCTGGTACGTGACAGTTAGCAGGATGGATTTAAGAGGGGTCTGGCTCCCCCCCCCATTTCGAAAAGAAAAATATATGCCCCTGAGGCCATCTCAGGACATCTAAAGTCCAAAATTTTCCGGGGAGCATGCCCCCGGATCACCTAGAACTTTGACTCCCAATCTTCCCTTCCGCCCCGCTCTTTTACAAAAGTCTGCATCCGCCCCTGGTTAGGATCTCGCGCATTGGGTCCCAAAAAGTTGGCATTATCTATGTTAACAGAGAAAATGTTTTTCTCTTGATAAATTGTTTTTGAAAATGATTATCCTTCTTTATAACAAACAGTAATAATATTATTGTGGTGCCCAAAAAGAAGAGTTTGATTAATTTTACCCTAAATTTTCAAAAAAGTGTAATTTAGAATTAACCACCTCACTGGTTTATCACATTAAATGTTTATAAAGGATGAATGTGCTAAAACACTCTAATTGGATGCACACCGTGAGCACTGGGAATGTATCAACATGTTGAAGAGCGCTCTTTCGAATTATGCACACATTAAACTAGAACCACCAGTTTACATTGGAAATATAGATTAATGAAATTGCGAGAGGGGAAGAAACTGAAATGGTAAGGTTGATGAATGTTTGTTCACGATGGATTTGGGAAAAAAGAAAAAAAATCGGCGTTTACTAACTTGTTTTATACTTTACTCATGCTATTTGTTTGATTGCATGGGTCGCTGAAAAATAGACTTGTTACCCTCTGCCCACTGAAGTGGGGGAGAGGATTTTGCAATGAGCTCCATCTGTCTGTCTGTCTGTCTACATTCATATCTGAAAAACTAATCGGCCGATTTAAATTTTCAGATGCAAGAATCAACCGTATCTAGGTCCTCAAGAAGTTTGGTGCTGATGCGCCTTACCACATGAATTGTGGATTCCAATCTATTTGCTTTTGTGTATTCTGCCCTCTCTAGGTGAAAAAAATTAGAAACTAGACAGGACTAACCTACTAATTATAGGCTTATCTACAGTATTAGCTTCTGTCTTAACAAAAGATAACCTTTCTTGACGATGATAAAATTGTTTTTCCTGATCAATTTGAGCAACATTCTTACTCTAAACAATGTCACCTCAACCAAGTTTTACAGGTTACCAAGTTGATTACTGTATTTTATTTGGCTTGGCGGGTCATACTACTACAGTTTACAGTAACTGAGATTCCAAACATGTTGGATAGAAACACATAGGCGATGGTGGAATTGTTTACGATTGCCTTGTTTATATTATGATTTGGGGTAATTAAAAAAAAATAGATTAAAACGAAATACTGTATTATAATGTGACATTTATATAGCGCTTATTGCCTCTAAGCGGTCTCCAATTATTACTACCGTCGTCGTTGGAACAAGACCTATGAAATACAATGCAGCTGTATTCACCGCATATGGCATTTTTACCTCCCAGGTACCCATTTATACTCCTGGGTGGAAAGAAGCAACGTGGATAAAGTGTCTAGGAACACAAACAACCGACCACAGTGAGCCTCGAACCACCTCGGCGACCTCTCGTCATTGGAAGTCCGAAACCATTGCGCCAACTGTTTTCTTATAACATAAGTGATTAATTCAAAATTGAATAAAATCAGTTAAGAAATTTCCTGATTATTCTTAAGAGATTTAAACTGATTAACAATGAAGTTTATACAACCTCAGATGGGAGTTATTAGGCCTACAAATATCGACAACCTTATAACTAAGCCTTGCCCTTTTTTTTTAACAATTTTGATTCATGACCCCTGGTCCCATTTAAAGTCTGAAAATAAAAATAATTTGTTTATTGCAGTCTCAGGTTGTAATCAATGATTTAATTCTGGAACCATCTGTTCTCAATGGCGTCTGGATCCAACCCGAGTATTATATAGGACCTTTCAAGTTTTTGGGGCTCATTGCGTAAGACAATTTCTTCCATTACAAACTTACAAATCTAATTTCGACAAAAAAAACCTTTATTTTTCTTATTAATTTACGTATTGTTTCCGTCTGTAGCGACCTGTGGGATTGACTCATTTTTGTTTGGGTTTTTTTTCATGTAAATAGTTTTATTTCATTTCATAATTCATTTTTTATTGTATTGTGAGTCGACTGACAATTCATAGGCCTACTGTAGGCCCTACTACTGGGGTAGTCAAGATGTCTTATTTCTTTTTAAAATAAAAACGCTAATTATTTATATGGAGCGATTAATATTGTAAAAAAATCTATCAGTTGTTTAAAAGCATAATCATTGCGCCCATCATCATTTTAATCCATACCAAAAATATCCAACATCTTTCATCAATATAAAGTGTTAGAAATCTTTCTCTAGAGGGGGCTGTCCAAGTGAGTCACTCGCACTTTTTATTGAAAATGTCCCAGAACCTCGGCGGAAAACGATGCAAATTCACTAAAAACTATAATTTTTCATGCAACATGTGTAGCTAAATTGTAAGATAAGTGATAAACTTCCATACAGGTACTATGGATATAGTTTCGATGGCACTTAGCAGTGCACAAACGAATTCTGAGTTGCTAGGCCTAGCTACCGTAGCCCAGCAAAACAACGATGCTCCGACCGCTGAAGGTACCATCCCCGGTGTCCTTACCGACAGATCTGTAGTTACTGGTGTTGGACTAGGCCTAGGTTCTGACACATGTACATCCACAATAATTGGTGGCTCTGTTGTGAGTTCTAGTATTTCAGGAAACTGTGCACCAGTTATCTTGATGATGGAAACAGATGAACTAAGGCCATCAACATCGGCAACATCAATTTTAACGACAACATCTAAAGAAACTCAGCACAAACCTATTCTTCAGAATGGTGAAACTAGAAATTCAATGGCATCCTTGAAAGTTGTTGAAAGCATCAGAACAGGAACGTCTGTGGCAGCAAAGCCTGCAGCCACAGCTGGCAGTAATCTTATGAATTCAATTCCGGTCGAACTGTCATCATCAACCAGTGCTGCTAGCAGTATACTAGGATCAATTGCCAGTATGATTGACCCAAGCGCAGCCAACATAACAAACACAAATATCATTCCAACAAATCCTGAGAACAAAACAAGCACAAGTACTGTTAAAACAAATGCTAATATCAACAACACACTTTTAAATTTACCCATTAGCAAAACAATTACAAATAACAGTGCTAATAACATTATAGCATTACCCACCAGTAACCCTGCACGAATTGGTACATCTTCAACATTACAACGAACAATTTCAAAGGAGCCACGGGTACCGCTAAGTGTACCCATACAAACAAAATCTGCAGCAACTATCACGATTAAGACGCCACCTGGAACGTCACTGACGGGGCCTAGTGGAACTATGAGTGCGCCTCTGTTGCAGACAATTTTGAACAATGCAGAAGTACAGGCCCTAATGAAAAGAAACCCAGGGCAACAAATTACGATAATTCAAGTTACTGATGAATCGCTTGGTAATGGTAATTGGGGAATTCAATCAAGTATTAAAACCGCAGTAAGTGAAACTCTGGAAGCTAAGAAGGTAATCCCAGTAAATAGTGAGGCGAATTGTACAAAACTAAATTATGCAACAGCAGTAGCTCGTAAGAGGAAGAGGATCGAGGAGCCTGAAGAAAAAGCAAAGACACTGAAAATTAATCGGCCTGTGAAAAAGATCACAAGGTCAGGGCGGGTATCGCGGCCACCGCTCTATCGTATCAGAGATTACAAGACAATCCTTCCCACAGAAGAAATTCAAAGTGGTTCTTCAGAGGATGAATATGAGGATTATGATGATCAAAATGATAAAGATAAATCTATGTTTTCTGACAAACCTAAGAATTTTAAATGCACAAATTGTGATAAATCGTACATTGGACAGGCAAGTTTAGATCGGCATTTTCGGCAAAATCCTACACATGGTATGCCAGTAGGGCCATCGCCAGAAAAGAAACCAGCTGAAAATTTGCAAAGGTACTGTATGATTCAAAATTCACTGTTTTTTCTTTTAGTAGGACTGTAGCCACAGTTGAAAGGAAATTGGGGACCAAGGAAGAAGCCACATAGGACCACGATGAAATGCCCAAGGGGTAAAACCCCCTGTTAAAGGTCAGGGTGCTCTTTGTTTAGGGAATTCTGATCTTCGAAGTGTGATTTGTGCAGTACACACACAACCAGTTCCACACTAGCAAATCAAGTCGGTCAATATGTCAAGATATGAAAATTAAAAAAGACAATGCCAATGCTAATTCTAGATTTTGGATTGGTCAGGCTCTGAAAACATAACATTGTTTTTAGTCCATATTATCTAATTTAAGAAATCTTTTAAGTCTGAAAACTGCAAAATGTTAATTCTTCAAAAATTAATTGTTTTTATGAAAATAATAGCATGTGGTTTTTAATTATTTCAGATAGTTTAGTTGAATGAATAAATAATACTTCTGATTTTTCCCCTTTGTTTTAGTGAGCTGACAACTATTGAAGACCCTAGTACGGGAAAACAAGCTGATCAAATGTCACCCGAAGCAGTAGATTTAAACTCAACTGAAACGTCATTCTCACCAGCAATAAGGTTACAAAATTCTGTGATGCGAGGCAGGGGCAGAGGGATGAGAAAACGCAGAGGGCGAGGACGGCCCCCTATTTATGCCAACCACATAGACAAGCCTTACAATGCAACAGGTTGGAGCAACATGGAAAAACTTCCATTAGACAAAAGGAAACAAAAGGCTAAAGAGGTAATGTTTAGTTAAAATGTATATTTTTCTCATTTTTATTCAATTCTGTTCATTTTCATTGAATACAGTGGCAGATTCAGACAGGAGTGCAGCATATTTCAAAAATTCCCTTTCTTTCAAAAATAAGAATATCACAACTCTAAATTTTAAAAAAAAGATTACTGTAATCTCTGTTTTTGAGATCAAAAGAGACAACTAAGGCAAAAAATGGATGAAGTAATCACCTGTTTTCACTTGTCAAATTAAAATCAATATTAGAACATTCCGTAAATTTCTGTTCGCCTGAAGACGATCCAGGATTGTGATTTGGGGTGGGCAACTTAAATTCCAAATTTGGTTTGGATAAGAAAAAAATAATAACCCACAAATAGTAGAATTGTATCACAAAATAATTATATAATATTGAATGCCTTTGAGGAGGATACCGAAAAATATTGTTTGAGCTGTGACGAAATATTGAACGAAGACAAGTTCATATTTTACCGCAGCGAATACAATATTTTTCAGTATCCCCGAAAATAGGCATTCAATATTATAATTATTATTCAATATAGCTTACTTGTAAGTACCGATTTGTCAAGGCTTAGCCTAGCCTAGGGCATAGGCCTGTCGCGCCGGTAACAAAGGCCTAGGCCCTAGCTAGCCTAACTCTTGTAGGTTTCTTTATTAATTAGTAATCCTTCATAATCAACATTAGGTAGTAATGCAGAGTTTTAACAGGTAGTTAAGCCTAGATACCTCTATGTTGGTTCGCCACTTACTACAGTAAAAATTCTCTCGCTTGGCGAAATGATGTCATCGGCTAATATCCCACTACGCGCAGGTGGATACTCTTCCGGTCAAAATAGCAGAATTGAATAATATATACAAATATTGACTGGTCATGAGGTGGGATAGTGAGATCAACTGTCCCGAGGTGATGAGAAAACCAGAGCCTACTATTTTCCCGAGGGCCGCATGCCCGGGGGAAGATAGTAGGCTCTGGTCTTGTCATCCCCATGAGACGGTAGATCTCACTATTCCCCGAATATAGAGCAGTCAGTATTTGTTTTATATACCTCATACATAGATTTCACTTAGTCCTAGTGTAGACTAAGTAAATCTAATGTAAAGAATTCCTACATTCAAATGACGAGGCTTAGGCCCCTAGCCCGCTGATGAAAAATCATTGTACAATAATATTGTTTCTTTTTGTTAACAGATTTACCTAGATAAATTTGCAATAGTTTTTTTTTTAAATAATAGACCAAGCATTTCCTTTGTAATGCCAAAGCTCCATTTATCATCATCGTTCTGCTGCTCGCTGAACCATGTCGTGCGATCAAAGGCCGTAGAGATCACAATCACCAAAACAGAAAGCCTTGTTTGGTAGGCCTAGAAAATTACATCGTGATAGGGAAAAAGTTGCTATCACTTATGTGATAGGCACTTTTTCCCTGGGAATTTGATGGTTGGAATTATCATCTGCTGTTTGATCAATCAGATGACTGGAATCTATGTATGTGGTATATAATATTACTTATTGTGTGATACAATGTATAAGATATTAGCCTGCACATAACTCAGTTGGATTTTGTGGTGGCCGCCGGCTTAAAATGAAGCAAACTGTGACATTTCTTTTATCACACAATAAGACAACAATCATGTGAGGTATACTGTAAGATGTAAGTATGCCATTTAAACATTAATATTTATTAATTTATTGATTCACTTATAATTTTCTTGTTGCTTATTTCAGTTACTCAACTCATTTGTAGATGAGGATTTTCTTGATGTGATTCTACCTCGATTGCCAAATGTATTAACTCCTTGGGAGTTTATGCTAATGAAAACAGAAAGTGAAAAATCTAAAACTCCAAATTTTCAAGACATTTATAATAAATATTTAGCACTAGTCGATGAAGTTAGGAAGGTTGCACAGAGCTGTCTGACACATGTTCCTGATGCCACAAAAGAAAACGGCACATCTTCATCTCCGGTGAAAGATGCTATGTCTTTATCTCCTGTAAAAGATAACAGCTCTTTATCTCCGGCGAAGGATGGCCTCTCTTCATCTCCTGAGAGGGATAGCAGCTCTTCACCCCTGGTTAAGGATGGAAGTTCTTTACATCTGCTGAAGGATGGCATCTCTGCATCTCCTGTGAGGGATAGCAGCTCTTCATCTGTGGTTAAGGATGGAAGTTCTTTACCTCTGGTGAAGGCTGGCACAAATGAAGACGGCACAACTTCATCTTCGGTGAAAGATGCTATCTGTTTATCTCCTGTAAAAGATAACAGCTCTTTAACTCCAGTGAAGGATTGCATCTCTGCATCTCGTATAAGAGATAGCAGCTCTTCATCTCCGGTTAAGGATAAAAGTTCTTTACCTCTGGTGAAGGATGGCAGTTCTTTATCGCCTGTGAAGGATGGCACTTATTTATCTCCGGTGAAAAATAACAGCTCTTTGTCCCCAGTGGAAGATGCTAGCCCTTCATCTTCCAAGAGGTTGCAAATTGATAATGCTGCCATTGCAGACTGTTTAGGACTTACTGTGGGTTGGTATGAAGTAAAAGACTCATTAATGCCAGTCTCCAGACATCCTCCATCGATCCCTTTAATAAAGACCCAACCTCAGCAGAATGAGGAGGTTGTGAAAGAGATAGAACTAGTGGAAAGTCCCAGCCCACCACCAAATACCCAACCTGCCCAGAAAGCAAAGGTGGATGAAAGAAAACATGAAAAAAAGCAAGTAAGTTACACAAACATTAAAGGGGAACGCAGTGATTAAAATTTGTAAGGATACACCTATAGGAAAATTAGTTGTGACCTCACTGATTTTGGACAATGAAATTTTGACAATGGAATAATGAAGGAAAAAACTTTCCAAAGTTGGTCTTAAATAAGAAAAATTGGGTCTACTACTCATTGTTAATGAATAGGGAAATTACAGATTTTGAAAGGGTTATGCTTAAAAAATGTATCAATAATCAAATTACAAAGAACGTATATGAAATTGACTGATAAACTATATGAGTTATATTTTTAATGCAATTTCAGTTTTGAAGCACAACCCCTCCAACCATCTGTGCAATTTGTTTATTCAAAATCCTTTTCGCCATTTGCATTGCAAAAGAAATAGATTTGACCTTTATATACCTACGCATCACACCAATTACTTCCAACATAATATTAGATTTACTGGCTCAAAATTGTGGAACAATTTACCACCCTCCATTATTAATTCAATTTCAAAGCGAACATTCTCTACAAAACTTAAAAAACACCTTATTGCTAAATACTAACTGCTTTATAATATTTTTGTATCCTCTATTGTAGGTATCAATTTTCTAGTACTGGTCGGTACATGATCTGTTGTCTTTTTGTCTGTACTGGTTATTTTCTTTTCTTTTAATTTATTCCTAGTAGTATTTGTCCTGTAATGTCCCTGTCATGTTCTGTTTTTTGGTGTCTAGTCTAATCCTCCTTTTCATCAGTCAATTACTTATTCAGGTTGGCCCAATACAAGAATTGTTCTTTCCAGGTATCTGCCTGTTTCCTTTAAATTTACTTATTGCTACATACAATTATATACATTCCTATAAATTTACTTATTTACTTTACAAACTTTTGATTTGGGACTCACTTTGCATGCGTTTTGCAACATTATCTTACTGTTGAAATGTTGATAAATTGCATCTGTGAGGTCACAACTAATTGTTCTATAGATTTATCCATAGAGATGTTAATCCCGGAGTTTCCTTTTAAAGAAGATAAATATTTTCTTTGAACTGATTCAAGCTATTAATGCTTTTGCTGTTACTGTTAAGGGACATAACAAATAAATCTTACTTCGCATTCCCTCTATTTTGTATATAAAGTTTGCAATTCGTTGAAAATTTTTCACCGTCCTTTCCATTCACCCTTTTTTCTATCTGGTAAATTAAGTTTTTCACAATTTTGCCAAATTGGTTTGCGTCTATTTTATATACTGTAATATCATGAAAATAATTCATACTTTAAATTACTTTATTCATTTCATATTTCTTCATCATTATCAAGTGAAAAAACTGTTAAACTATTTAATGGAAAATAGTAGCTTTTTTCACACTGAAGATAATCCAATATGGCTGCCATGAAGTCTCGGCGCAGATCAACCAAAGAAAAAAAAGGGCGCTCTTTTCCAGGCCGGGTGGGCGTGGTTGTTGGTTTGATTTTGAAAAGCAAAAAAAAAGGTTATTTCCCTTGCTCTGGTACCCTGTATAGTACCCAAGTATGTCTATTTTGACTTCTGGGGTAAATGTTACACTCGGCGCTTCTAATATAAGGCGGAGGGCGCAACTACGTTTTGATGATAAAAGGGGGCTTGCGCCAGCTGCGCCCCTTCCCCCTTAAATTCACGCCTGGCGTGTATCTGATTGCTTGGAGTGTGCAGTATACTTTCAATAATACAAATCTCTATGCACTTTCACAAGTGTCTTTTAAAAAAGAGAACAAAATTGAAAAAAGAAGAAAATAGGAAGAAAGATGTGTTGTAACAGTTATGATCTAAATAAGTGGCTTTTTAGCCTCTCTTTGAAAATAGACAGAAAAGAGGACTCACAGACAGTAACAGGATGGTCATTCCAAAGCTTACGGCCAGCAATCATGAAGTTTTGTATTGCATGCTATGTGAGTTGAAATTGATACATGTTAATTTTATAATATTTTTATTTTATAAAAAAATAAATTTGAATATTTCCTTCTTTACAGATTGAAATGCCAAATATTAAATCGATGCCAAACCTAACACCACTCCGTAACAGACCACTTAATTTGAAGTCAGTTGTAACCCCTGGGCCAATTGTAGAGCACCCAATTCCACCAGGAAGACCTTTGCCAGATTTGAGACCAATTAAAAACAATATTGACAAAGTAAGTATTATAGCTTCCACAAATGTCATAGTGCGTTTTCATGTGCCATGGGGCCATCCATAAATTATGTCACACAAATTTTGCCATTTTTTGACCCCCTCCTCCATGTCACAAATTGTCACACTTTGTTAGACCCCCTAAAATGATGTCACAAACCTTAAAGATTTTGAAACTTTTGAAAAAAATTATGTAGGCCCCTAGGACATTTTCTCATTATATTCAATGTCTTTAGTCATGGATTTTCTGCTTCATGAGGCTGAAATTTAGGGCATAGTCTAATTAAAGACATAATTAGTCTTGCTCTCTTTCGAGCAGAGGAATTTCCAATGTTGATTTCTCTGAGAGTAATGATATACAGTATTTGAAAAGATGAAAATTGTCATGTCACAACTAACTGACCTCCCCCTTGTCACAAGTTGTCACAGTTCAGGAAACCCCCCTCCCCCCTTGAGTGTGACATCATTTTTGTGTTATACGTTCCTCATCATCAAAAATCGAAAGCTCTCTTAAACAATCCATTACTTCAAGTTGGTGTCATTGCATTGTATTTTACCATTAACCATTTCTATTTCAAAGCAATCAATGAATTCATCACCCTTGACGGTGCCAGTATCACAAACAGCTGTCAACTCTTCTCCTGCAATACTACGTGAGAACTTAACGTCAAACCCAGGGATGACTCATCTCAGAAAAGCAATTCCTCCACAGGAACCGAACCAGATCATGGTAACTCTTTCATCTGGCAATGGCAACGGAATGCCAGAAAGTAGTAGATTGGCAGAGAGTGGGTCATTGGAAGAACAGGTTGACAATACACAGTCACCAGAGCTGCCAATAGCTGATCAGGCTCAACTGTTGCAAAGTGTAGATAGTGATGTTAGTGGTTTGCAGGTAATTTTGTCTTTTGCTAATTCCATCTTTAAAAAAAATATGAACTGTCCAGTTTTTTTTTTATTTGATTTGATTTATTCGGTGTAGAACACCAAGGATAACCCACGAAAGTCCGAAGTGGACTTATTT
>JAOTQE010069991.1:0-17104 GCA_025631205.1 Nesometra sesokonis
CTAAAATTTGTAAATCGGTTTAATGTGAAGATATTTTTATTGTTTTGTTTGCTCTGAGCCTGTTAGTGGAGGTTTTTTATCTCTGTTGGCTATGAATTGAATAAAATAAAAATAAAACCAAAGTGTCACGTTTTCCAGTTCAGCATGTTTTGGTTTTGAAGTTTAGATTTGAGCTGAAGACCTCAGAAAAATTTGCGGTGTTTTATATGTTAAAAGACGTATTAGAGTCCATCAAAATATCACGTTTTCAAGATCAGGTTCAGGGGCGCAGCCAGGATGGAATGAAAGGGGGTTTAGACTATAGCGAATCGCGCAATTTGGGCTGGGGGCCAGGAGGCCGGCGAGGTCCCCGGACGGGGCCCAGGGGCCGAAGGGCCCGGAAAAATTTGCGTTATTTTACAATGTTAAAAGCCACATTACAGTCTATCAATGTCCATTTTTTCAGATCAGCCTGTCTTGATTTTGAAGTTCAGACTTGTGAGTGAAGCACGCAATTTAAACTGGGAGCCAGGGGCCACCGAGGGCTCCAGGTTGGGGTCCAGGGGCCGAAGGCCCTGGAAAAATTTGCGTTATTTTACATGATGAATGATGCCTATGAACGCTTTGGTTAATAGTAGACCTACTACTGTATTAATGAGCGTACTTTTTCTTCCTCATGGCCAAGTGGCCTCATGTTTTTAGGCCCGTATTTAGGAATTTTAGTGGGGAGGTTCGACTTGGGACTATAGGCGGAACTTCTTAACAAATCCCCCAAGTAGAACCAAACCTCCTTATAACATAGGCCTACAAATGAGGGACGCAGCAAGGATTGAATGAAAGGTGGGGAAAGGGGGGGGGGGTGGCAGACTTGCGAGCGAAGCGAGAAACTAGGCTGGGGGCCAGGGACCGCCGGTCCTCCGGTCCGGTTATTTTACACGCTGAAAAAGCACATTAGAGTTCACCAAAGTGTCCCGTTTTCCAGTTCAGCCTGTTTTGGTTTTGAAGTTTAGATTTCAGAGCGGAATGAGTAATTTAGGCTGGGGGATAGAAGGTCACCGTGGGTCCCTGGTGGGGGCCGGGGGCCGAAGACCTCAGAAAAATTTGCGGTGTTTTATATGTTAAAAGACGTATTAGAGTCCATCAAAATATCACGTTTTCAAGATCAGGTTCAGGGGCGCAGCCAGGATGGAATGAAAGGGGGTTTAGACTATAGCGAATCGCGCAATTTGGGCTGGGGGCCAGGAGGCCGGCGAGGTCCCCGGACGGGGCCCAGGGGCCGAAGGGCCCGGAAAAATTTGCGTTATTTTACAATGTTAAAAGCCACATTACAGTCTATCAATGTCCATTTTTTCAGATCAGCCTGTCTTGATTTTGAAGTTCAGACTTGTGAGTGAAGCACGCAATTTAAACTGGGAGCCAGGGGCCACCGAGGGCTCCAGGTTGGGGTCTAGGGGCCAAAAGCCCCGGAGAATTTTGCTTTATTTTACATGCTAAACTACACATTAGTGTCCATCAAAAGGTCCCGTTTTCCAGTTCAACCTGTCTTGATTTTGAAGTTCAGACTTGCGAGTGAAGCGCGCAATCTGTGCTGGGGGCCAGGGGCTGAAGGCCCCGAAGAAATTTGCCTTATTTTACATGCTAAAAGACACATTAGAGTCCATCAAAAGGTCCCGTTTTCTAGATCAGCCAGTCTTGATTTCGAAGTTCAGACTTGCGAGTAAAGCGGGTGATTTAACTGGGGCCGGGAGCCTCCGATCGGGATCCAGGGGCCAGAGGCCCCGAAAAAATTTCCGTTAATTTACATGTTAAACTACACATTAGAGTCCATCAAAAGGTCCCGTTTTCCAGTTCAGCCTGTCTTGATTTTGAAGTTCAGACTTGCGAGTGAAGCGCGCAATCTGTGCTGGGGGCCAGGGGCTGAAGGCCCCGGAGAAATTTGCCTTATTTTACATGCTAAAAGACACATTAGAGTCCATCAAAAGGTCCCGTTTTCTAGATCAGCCAGTCTTGATTTCGAAGTTCAGACTTGCGAGTAAAGCGGGCGATTTAACTGGGGCCGGGAGCCTCCGATCGGGATCCAGGGGCCAGAGGCCCCGAAAAAATTTCCGTTATTTTACATGTTAAAATACACATTAGAGTCCATCAAAATGCTCCGTTTTTCAGATCAGAGTTTTGGTTACGAAGACTTCGAGCGAAGCGAGCAATTTAGGCTGGGGGGACAAGATGTGTTGCATATGTACTATCAAGATGTATTGTCATTTTAAAACAGTTAAGCTGGGGCCAGTGGGCCGCCGAAGGCCCACGGTCGGGGTCCAGGTCCAAGAAAAAATGTCGTTATTTTACATGTTAAAAGACACATTAGAGTCCATCAAAATATCCGTTTTCCAGATCAGACTTTTGGGTTCGAAGCGATATCACACAACGCACTGTGACCAGAAATACTGGAAAGGAAGGGAGGCAAACGTTTGAAAGTTCAAACCAAACAAACCTACTTTCCATACAACACTCGAATTCATTTACTTAACATTTTAAAGTTGCACAATTTAACATGATTTACCATGTTGAACGTGAAAAAACCCCATCCATACCGAGATGCGACATTTTTTTTAAATACCTCTATATATTCGAAAATGGAGCCCTATAAAATGTGGTTAATTAAAGTCCGAGACAATTGCAATACACTTATTTATAATGTCACCCCAAGATGCTCACTGTAATAAGATAAGTGTGGATTCAGGTTTCAGACACATTTCCTAATTTGGTCATTGAATGATGTAATCTTTTATACAGACATTTGAAAAGCTATTGAAATAGATTATGCGAAGTTGAGTTCCAGTCTGCATTATTAACGATGGCTGGCTTGCAATTCATGCAATACTATAATATTCTGCACATTATCAATCTTTGACACTAGGAAAATAATTTTTCTCAAAAATTTTAGGGGGGTCCTGACCCCCCGACCCCCTCTGGCTGCGCCCCTGAGATTGCATAAAAAATTTTACATTTTACATGTTAAAAGACACATTAGAGTCTAACAAAATGTCCCATTTTAAAGATCAGGTTGTTTTGGTTTCGAAGTTCAGACTTGCGAGCGAAGCGAGTAATTTAGGCTGGTGGACAGGGGACCTCCGAGGACGCCCTCAGGGTTTAGAGGCAGAAGGCCCCGAAAAATGTTATGCTAAAAGATACATAAGAGTCCATAAAAATGTCCCGTTTTCTAGTTCAGCCTGCCTTGGTTTCGAATTTTAGACTTTCAAGCGAAGCGAGCAACTTAGGCTGTGGCTAGGGGGGGGGGGGTCCCAGGGCTCAAAACCCAACAAAGATGTGTGGTATTTTACATGCTAAAAGACACATTAGGGTTCATCAAAATGTCTCGTTTTCCAGTTCAACCTGTATTGGTTTCGAATTTCAGACTTACAAGCGAAGCGAGCAATTTAGGCTGTGGGACAGGGGCCGCCAAAAATTGCGGTGTTTTGAATGCTAAAAGACACATTAGAGTTCATCAAAATGTCCCGATTTCCAGATCGGCTTGTTTTGGTTTCCAAGTTCAGACTTGTGAGCGCGAAGCGAGCAATTTAAGCTGGGGAACAGGGGGCCGCAAAAAAATTGCCGTGTTTACATGCTAAAAGATAAGCTTGTTTTGGTTTCAAAGTTTAGACTTGCAAGTGAAGCGAGCAATTTAGGCTGGGGGACAGGGGCCGCCAAAAGTTTGCGTTATTTTACATGCTAAAAGACACATTAGTTCCCATCAAAATGTCACGTTTCAGTTCAGTCTGTCTTGGTTTCGAAGTTTAGACTTGCGAGCGAAGCGAGCAATTTAGGCTGTGGCTAGGGGGCCGCTGAGGGCCTCAGGTGGGGGTCCAGTGGCCGAATGCCTCAGAAAAATGTCGGTATTTTGCATGGTAAAAGGCACACTAGAGCCCATCAAAATGTCCCGTTTTCCAGATCAGCTTGTTTTGGTTGCGAGCAATCTTGGGCCAGGAGGCCGGTGAGGACGCCCGGTTGAGGTTCAGGGACCGAAATCCCAAACAAATATGCGTGACATTACCTGCTAAAAGACAGAGTTCAACAAAATGTCCCGTTTTCCAGTTTCAGTCTGTATTGGTTTGGAAGATCAGACTTGCGAGCGAATCGAGCAATTTAAGCTGGGGGAAAGGGGACCGCCAAGGGCACCCGATCGGGGTCCAGGGGCCGAAGGTCCCGAAGTATTGCGTTATTTTAAATTCTGAAAGACACAGACTAAGTGTGGACATACCGTAATTTGGTCATTGAGTGATATCATCTTATATAGTAATTAGTCACGCTGCCTACATGGGGGCATGTGACCTATATTTTATGCCTACTAGGCCGTTTTAATAAGTTTTACTCCGAAAATATTAGCCCACTTAGCAGAACTCCAGCTCCCGTGGGGGGCGTCGTCCAAACCCCGCGAAGCCAACCTACAGTAAATACATGGTTTTCCTAACAATTGTGTTTAATCTGATTTAATTCCGACATAAAAAAAACAAAATAAAATTATGTCATATTTATGATTGTGTTCCTCTCTGTTGTCGACGTCGTTAATAACCTCCGCACCACCAATGATTGGCTAGCACCAGAAAGCTCAGACTTTTTGATGACCAGCGGAAAGCCCCAGGACAAACAACGCGGTATGCCTATTGCCGGAGCAGAATGCGAAGCAAATGCAAGTAGAATTGCTGATGAATATTCAACTTTTTATAATGTCACCAATGTACTTGACTGAGACGTCGAGAAAAAAACCAACGAAAAAACACAGGGAAAGACCCACGCCTATTACCATTTTGTTTTTTCCTGATAAAACTCTCACGATGACCAGTTTTTTTTAAGAACCCCCCCCCCCCTTCACAACCCAGGGTAGGGCCTGCATATCTTGTCATTATTTGATAGTCATTAGGCCTAAAGCATAGATTATGTGCTGAAAAATTTGACACAAACAGCATGTATGGTGATAGTGTGAGGCCAAAGACCAAAAAGGTAAGAAAGGTCACTTCTGGCAATTGTTATAGAAAATATATCGTATAAATGTATACATACCGAGCAATTTGCCTCCATCAGCATGTTATAGGCGGCCATTTTGAAGCATGGCTCTCCAAAAACGCTCTATGACGTGGGTGGAAACTATTGAGATGATTGATAGTAGAGACCTACGCAAACACTTTTGCGAAAAGGCTACTTGGTATGAATTTTGTTTACAGATTTTGAAAATATTTGCCAACTTTCCCTAAAGGTAAAAAGATAACCAGGTGAATCAAATCATAATAGCTTTATTCGAAACTACCCTTTTACATCAGTGGCACATTATGCAGTGCGTTCATAATACACAATACAACGTACTGATGACAACAACCTAACAACATATACACAACAAACAATAATCCAATAAAATTAACAATAAAAACCAGTTAAGATATCGTAAATCAAAGATAATAGAGATGAAAAACAATTGAAAATTCATTACAAATAATGGGATTGACATTATGTTAAAATTGTTTACCGGTAAAAAATATTATCGAATCAGACATAATCTGTTTCTCAGTTGTAGCTATTTTGGTAAAAATCAATTTAACTTTAACCTGTACTATGCAATTATGAATTACCTAATATTGATTTAAAAAGTAACCGCATACCAAGTTATTCATAGAAATTTTAATAATGTTACATTATTTTATAAAATGAACTATATTATTACATTATTTTATCAGTTCGTTTTAATTCTTTCTTCCTTGAAGTTGATTAGTGAACCTTTCAGAAGTTGTAATTAAATTGTTTAAATATGGTTGCTCGCATAGAATGACCATAAATCATAAGCATCCGCGTAATCACCAACATCTTCTTCGATCGTCGTCGTCATCATTATATGTTACAAATTAAATTTCGTCTTGCATAGACATTACGTAAGACAATCGTTTAACAATTTAATTAATTCAGTGATTTATAAGTAACCTTATCCTGCCACGGTTCTTGGGTAATTCCCGTTTGCACCATTATCTTGGAGAAACTCGGCATGGTATTCTTCCGGCAAGTACTTCAAGGATGTACGAAGGTATGCTACAAAAAATAAAATTGAGTAAAGAAAGCTGACGGCAATAGCGTGGACCCAGGGCCCGCCTGGGTCCATGAAATTTCTCTGGTACACTTTTAGAAGGCGCAACGTGTGCATTTTTCGGGTACAAATAATATTTTGTCAATTCAAAAGAGTTCCCCTCCCGGATATTGGAATATGCGTTCCCAGCTTGGGGTACCAATATTACTTATACAACAGAATCTAGAGAAGGGCCTGTAATGTATCTTTTGACGTATATTTTACTTATAACGACGCCCACAACTTTATTACTTGGGTTTTCTACCTTAGAAGATCGTCATGTTCGACTGTGCAGGGATTTTTTTTGTAAAAATCAAAAAACCTAATCACAGATTGAACCATTTGTTTCCAGAGGCTCATAATCTTAGAAAACCATGTGATTTCGGTATTCCAAGAGTTAAAACTAACCGGTCAAAAAAGTTTGTAATTAATCACGGTTTATTCCAAAATTGGTAAACATTATATTTTGTAACTTCCCGTACAAATTTTAAGATATTCTTGTATAAAATTTTAACTGATAATATGTTGATGTTTCCGTTACCCTTTCTTTGTGCTTAATAGTCATATTATTATTTGTTATTGTATTTTAATGTTTTCATATAATCATTTATAACTTTTTAATACGCATTTTTCAATTTCTATGTTTCTAGTCACCATGTTTCAATTCCTTTTGTATTATGTACCGGTACGTTTTTAAATGTTGGGTACAACACACTTATTTATTGTTAAACTTCAATCTGTTTTTGATTGCAATAAAGTTTTATTCGTATTCGTATTCATACCCGCGTTTGCAAAACGTACAGTATTGCATTCTCAGCATAATGTTGTGTTGTGCCTAAAGCGTTCGAGATAGGCCCACTAGTTTTCGATAAACCAGGGAACAGTTAAATTACTGTTTATTATTAAACAGTAATTTATTATTGTTGTTGTTGTTGCTGTTGCTGTTGTGTGTTGCTGTTGTTGTTGTTGTTGTTGTAATTTAACTGTAACACCTCATTACCCTGGAGCGAGCCCAAGTGTCTTGGGCACCACCATCGCACAGCGAGCCAGTTCAAGACCCAACTGCGCCAAAATAGGTAAAATGTGATTAATTTATTTAAAAATATTACAATGGGTATATTTTCGTTCCCAATGATCTTGAAGTACTTTTCAAAACCAATTAAGCGACTAAAAATCTTTAACCCAGACGATATTCTGTTAACATCAATTATAGTGAAAGTTAAAAAACTTAACCCCGTTTTTTACTTATCACGACGGTTGCTATGCAAAAGGTATCTCCGTGAAAATTGGCTTGGATGTTGTTTATGAACCATCCTTTATGGAAATCTAATTCAAAACTCGCTCACTTTAGGATTAAACTTGAAAAAAAGTGCCATACATTAAGTAAAATGTGTTAAAACTACGCATTGTTTCAAACTCAGAGAAAATATACATTCCCGCCGATTCCCACTGTGGCTCTTATATTTTTCGAAAGCTTGAACCTTCATAAATAATTTATAAAAAATAAGAGGCTGCGACTTTTTGCGACTTTTGAAGTATTAAGCCTCAGACGTGTTGGGCTCAAGGTATTTTAGTGTACAGTGTTGTAGCCAGTGTTACGGAAGCAGCTAAGTGTCATCTACATGTAAACATGGCAAGATAATTACCCTGCCATATCTACAAGTAGAAGGCACTTTGATGCTTCCGTACACCGTACCTCATTGAATGGCTATAAAAAACATGAAGCAAATTAAAGACGATCACATATTTTATTTATACTAAATTAACCCGGATTATTTGAAATTGATCGAAGGTATTACATTATCATATTAATCATCGTCCTAAACATAATCAACACTACATCATCGTCCTCGTGGAAGACGTCATCATCCTACCATCGTTGTCTTACGGAATGCTTCCGTCTTGTATAGACATCCAGTACGATAATCGTTAAACAATTTGATTAAAAGTATTTCAGTCATTTTTAAGTAATCTTGCATGAATGAAAATTAGTTCAACTGCAAAATACATGATCCCGTCGAGGTTCTTGGGTAATTCCCGCTTGCACCATTCAAATGCATCTTGGAGAAACTCGGCATGGTAATCTTCCGACAAGTACTTCAAGTGTCCAAGTAGGGTACGAAGGTATGCTACAAAATAAAATTAGTAAAGAAAGCTGACGGCATTTTTTCGGGTGCATGTAATATTCTGTCAAGTCAAAAGACAAACGGCCCATTGGATCCTGTTAATAGCAATTCTAGTGAAAGTTAACAAACTTAACCCCGTTTTTTACTTATCTTGACGGTTGCTATGCAAAAGGTATCTCCGTGAAAATTAGCTTGGATGTTGTTTATGAACCATCCTTTATGGAAATCTAATTCAAAACTCGCTCACTTTAGGATTAAACTTGAAAAAGTGCCATACATCAAGTAAAATGTGTTAAAAATAGGCATTATTGTTTCAAACTCAGAGAAAATAAACATTCCCGCCGATTCCCACTGTGTATTTTTCGAAAGCCTGAACCTTCATAAATAATTTAAAACAAAAAGAGGCTGCGACTTTTTGCGACTTTTGAAGTTGCCGGGTTTGGCTCAACGCTTGTAACGTCGCACACTAGGCAAAGGCTGATTCAAAGTGTGCCAAAAATAAAAAATTGTGAATATGGTATTTCGAAATTGCTTCATTGATTATAGGAAGAAAACACCCTGAAAATGTCATTCAGTACATAATAAAACTTTACAATGGATTCATCAGTGTCGTTCAGGCATGTGAACAGTAGGAAAGTGCCGAAAATCTCTAAAAACATGTAAAAGCGAACATTTTGAATAATATCGTGTTTTTTTAAAGAAAGCCTTCAAATTGACGTTAGACACATCGCACGACCATTGTTATGCAAATCAGACTGCACAACCCCAAAATAATAGAATCTTTATTAACTAGAAGAAATCTAGGCTTAGTTCCACCATGTTTCAATGACTAATATTGTAATTATTACAATATTATATTCAGTGATGCAACCTGCCCCGTCTTCCCCCATGTGATTTAAACAATGCTAACATTACTTTGTTTCAATGCGCAGTTAACATTTCATTAGTTCCCTCCATGTACCATTCAATAATATTGCAATTTTCTACATTAGCTGTGGCTTGTACCTTATTAGCTGTGAAGCAATTTCAGTTTTCTACATTATCTGTTGCTTGTATCTCATTAGCTGTGAGGATTATGTTGTACAAATTATTATTTTACCTATCTGTGAAGAATAATTTGAAAAATTCCTATATTTTTATCTGAAAACTTTGACTTGTAACAGATCCCCATGTCGATTTAGAATTTCTTGAAATCTTGGGTTTTTGGCTGTTTCAAGCTCGGTCATTACTCCATCACTCTTTCTTGATTGGTACTGGCCCAAACGAATTCCTAGACGGAATTTAATGAGTTTGAATATGACATAAAATTTGGTATGATCAGGGAACAGTTAAATACATTTAACTGTTCCCTGGTATGATTGGTTGGGTAGTTTTATCGGTAAAATAGAAAATATAAAACATATCAAATCCGGAATTGGCTGTTTTCGGCCATAGAAACGAACCATCTACGCAGCAGTACCATCTCCCATGCCCTCCCTTGTTGTGGTGGTTGGTTGTTGCTAAAAACATGTTCAGCGCTACGCTATTAGCGCTATTAGGCCCCATAAAAAAATATTAGTTTATCACCCCCGCGTGCATCACTTTTAGGGAAATCCCGATTTTTTTTTATTCATTTTACTATTCAAACGATCGTTTTTTTCTGTTATTGTCACTTGGAGTGATTTGGATTTCTTAACATAAATTAATATGAACAATTCTCGAACTTACAACAGTGTAAACAAAATATGGGCGTCGTATTTGTATGAATCTAATTTTGATGGACGATCTGGCTCAGCGTGAGATCACTACACCGTCAGAGGTCGGTTAAAAAAAAGGAAACCTCCCACCCTCGTCAGTTTTCATGATTTGGTAGGGTGATAAACTAATATTTTTTTTATGGGGCCTTATATAAAAAAAACCTGATCCCATACCTTTTAGTTGATTATCATTAGGGATAACAAAGTCTTCGCCGGGTGATTTTACCTCTCCTTGGACTATTTGAACCCTTCCATTTCCAACAGATTGGTCCATTCATCTAAGGTGTGGTCATTATACAGCTCACGTTCATAGTTCTGTTAATGTTAATTACTCAAGTTAACGCAGTGGTAACACAGCACAATAATTTCTAAATTCAAAAACAAAGTGCAGGATTTACAAAAATGTTCCTTGAAAAAAAATCTATTCGTTTTCATGGCTCGTATAACGAATAGTCCGTGTTTTCCCTGATTGGCCAAAAGTATTTTTGGTAGGATAATTCAATAGCAGATCTAGGGGATTTTACGGGTTGCCGTGACAAAAAATGGTTAAGTAACGCCCAGAGTGAATTCGGCAGCGACTTTACCATTCAGCTGTGCATTCACATATCGGTGACCCATTGTATTAGGCCTATTTAACATTATACGTCGATTTTTTTATTCGGCGACACAATAATTTCGGCCCATTCAGCATTAAACGATTACTTTAGCATTTTACGACCAAAATACCATCCGGGCGAACACTTGTTATTCCGTTTATGTAGTCTTTTATTGATAGCAGAAGCAGAAACCAAATTGTTAACAGAACATTCAATGGTAGGTCCCCATGCTTGGTTGAATAGTAGGCCTACGCCAACACCATGTTATGTATATGAGCATAAATAACTTCGAGATACCTGAAGTTTTCGACGTGTTTTATTATAGATCAATCTAGTGTAGAGTTCTATACGTAATTTTCTTAATTCTATAGTCTGTGGTTTTCAGTAACATGAACAAAATCTTCAAGATCCACAAAGTCATGATCAGGTATTACACTTCAGGTGGATACGCCTTTGGAGAAAGGTAAACCCACCCGGAGATGTCACGTGATAGCCATAATCAACTAGATACAAACAAGAATGTGGGTAAAAGATCTCCTTGAATACATCTGAGTCGATACTTAAGGTAATATTTTCTCTTCTGGAGTCCAGTACAATTTAGTTTCAATTAACCAAGCGTCTGTGGTCTTAGGGAGAATCATGATATTTCTATTAATTGAGCCGAAAGTTTTATAAAAATGGTTAAGGACTGATTCTGTGGTAGTGCTTCCAGATGGTCCGAGAATTCGAAAGTAATAAAGGCCTTCTCAACTGTACCCAGAAACCTTTGAGTGCGAGGGGAACCGGTAGACAATGAGCCTTTTCCTCCTTTTCCTGCTCTTGACAACTCCACACATCTGTCACAACAAATGACCTTTCCGCTGCAAACGACATGTCATCTTGTGTGTGGACCACTGGAGGGTTTCATCTTGACAGGTGTGTTGATACTACCTTCGTTTGAATTGGTCAAGTTTTACTCACAATTAATTTCTTCAAATAAATAAAAAAAATCTCACCTGCAAAAGTGGTTTCCATCTAGTGTCATTCTGTAGGTAATATCCAAGCTCCCCTGGACTATTGTCCAATATATTTAGCATGGGCCCGCCGACTAATATAAAAAGATCTCCATTTTGTTTAAGACAATGCCTGATATTTTTAATGCCTTTCTTTTATCCTTCACCCAGTGCATAACAAGTAATGAAATTGCTTTGCTGAATGAGTTTTTCCAAGTTTCTAAGTTATGTCCGTAATCCTGGGCATCGGTAACCACGTATTCTATGTTGTTACAGCTGTTGTGTTGCTTTGCATAATCAATCATACTCTCTGAAACATCCAAACCTTAATTCAATTGAAAAATAAAATTATTGGCAAACATATACGTTCCTTGATTGATAAATCGGAGAA
Organism: Nesometra sesokonis; assembly: GCA_025631205.1. NCBI lineage: Eukaryota > Metazoa > Echinodermata > Crinoidea > Comatulida > Antedonidae > Nesometra > Nesometra sesokonis. Next base: position 11,924 of record JAOTQE010069991.1, read on the forward strand.
AGAAGGGCAGCCAGCACTGGTGTCATCTTATTTGATTAACGATGATGGTGGCCAATTGCGTCACATTTTGACTCCGTGCGTCTGAATATGTCATTCCTAAAATTGTCCCACCTCAGTCCCACCTCAGTCCCACCTCAGTCCCACCTCACTCTCAACTGAGAGAGAGGTGAGTGTGCTTTATTTTTACCTTTAAATCGTCACACAGAGTCATGCCTCATTTTTTTAAATTCGACACTTCGAGCATTAAAGTAAGTAAAAGATTGCCATTTCCATGCATCCAGACGTGCCATCTTTTAAATCTTCGCACTTCAGCCCAGATATAATGAAGTTGAGGTAGTGTTTTGTGTTTTTTTTTCAAATGATGATAGCCATACCTCAATTGCGTTACATGTTTGAAATCTTAATTTGGCTTTAAACTTAGTTCCCGTGTCGATCGACTGTCGGTATAAGACCAGGCTTGTAACCAGAGTTAAGTAAAACAATGGCCCAGTCCTTTCCGGCTATTAACAAAATAATATGGTTGAAAGATTCATTGGATCAAATACTAAATATTGTGAGTAATCTTACTTTTTAGGATCCAAAATATCAAGATTGTAAGTAGATGGAATTACAAGTTTATGAAGTTTCGCTGGCTGACAGTAAGACATATGTGGCAGAGCCAAACCAAATGAGACATACGTCGCAAATGCTAGTTTTCCACAATAGGCAGAAATTTAAAAATGGTCATTTTTTTCAAATTCTATTTAATTAAAAAAATATACAGTTCATACGGTAAACTTTCATACTACCTTAACAATTTTTAGATATATGATCAAAAAATATTTTAAAAAATACAATTTAAAATGACCTTGTTTAGTAAATGCATACTGATGAACAATTTTAAAATGCAGTTTTCTCAAAATTTAAATGTTCAAACTTTGATTGTTCATAACTTCGCAAGGAAACATCATATGAAACTGATTTTTTTGCATGTTAAAGATAATAATGCCTAGTTTTATAATCCATAAAAAAAACTCAATTTTCAATTTTTCGACTTATGGCTCATTTGGCTTGGCTCTGCCACATATAATTGGCGATAATTATGATTATTGATCATGATGAAAACATTCTCAGAGAGACACCCCGCTTGGGTCATACCAAACGGTAACGTCATAACGCCATCATTACTGCTTGTCAACCTGATCGTTACCAGTTTAATTCATGTCCTCGGTCCACTGGTAGGAGAGGTAGTGTTGGTGTTATATCCGGTCTTCCTGTTCATTTTAAGCGACTTGACACCTTTCGCTCTTTTGAGGCAAGTTAGACTGTGATAGACACTACTTTCAAGACATTTACACAATTTATCGACCCCTCCAATGCCTTCTCTTCAATTCTTCTCAGACTTTTTAATTCTTCTAGAGGAATACTCCAAATCTTGTTGTTGTGATTTTAATATTCACATGGATGATCCGAATAATACCCACACTATTAAATTCCTTGATTTACCTCATTCTTTCAATCTCTGTAAGTTGATTAATAGTCCCACTCACAAACATGCTCATATACACTTGATCTTGTCATCAAGAAAACCCTAACATCATCAAATATTCGCATGTCCATTACTATCCATTATCAGATCAATTTCTTCTTTATGTTATGTTTAATGCTCTCAAACCACCACTCTATAAGAAAGTTGTATCATTTCGAAAGTTCCACAACATTGATACAAGACCCTTGATCAGGAAATTTTGCAATGTCTTTCACATTTCAGTAGCGAAACTGATGTTAATACTCATCAGTGAATATACCAACACACTCACATCACTTAGAGATAAACTAGCCTCTCTTAAATCCAATATTATTTCCAATCATTCATCACATGCTTGGTTTAATGGTGTTTTTTGTAAAGCCAAACAGGCACGCCGTAGAAGTGAACGGAAATGGCTAAAATCCAGAGCTCAACGTGACCTAGTTGAATACAAGATTACATGTAACCTTTATTACTGTACTCTTTATGAGACCCGTGCCACTTACCTCCAGTCTAAGATCGACGGATGTGGTAGCGATCAACGAGCTCTTTTTAAGATTGCTAATAAGCTCTTGGGTAGAACGACTGAAGTAGTTCTTCCAGCTTCTTCCAACCTGCTTAACTTTGCTAATGATTTCAATTTATTTTTTACCAATAAAATCAAAAGTCTACGTCAAAGAATTTTATCTCAACTTGAATTAAGTAATGCATTCTCTGTGAACATTACACCACAAACTAATAGTTCATTTTTTTAGCTTTAAATTGGTCACTGGCACGAAGTTTCCAATTTGATTAGGTCTATGCCACCTATTTCATGTGATCCGGACCCATTTCCCACTAAGATTCTCTGCAAACTTAACTGCATTAATTAAATACTATGTGGTATTATCAACTCATCTCTTTCATCCGGCATTGTGCCGGACACTTTGAAGACTGGTTTGATTACTCCTCTTTTAAAGAAACCCACATTAGACTCATCTTCCTTCGCAAATTACATGCCAATTACCAATATATATTTTGTTTTGAAAGTTATTGAAAAGATTGTCTGCTGATCTCTCGTCGAATTTATGAATGTCGTCACTCATGATTATGTCTTGCTGTAATCCGACGAAACGTCAACTTGTACTTTCATCTTCTTACAATTTCGAGTTTTTGGATCAAAGTAAACCTACTCACAACAAAAACATTATTGTTTTAAAATGACCGAGCGCCTCACTATTGAATTTATTTGCTCTGAAATTTGTTTGGAAATTTCATTTGTATTCAAACTTACTAAGCTAACCAGAAAAATACGTCTAGGGCTCCAAGTCAGAGCTAAAATGCAACTTTATAGTTGTCCGTTCAAATAACAGAATTTTACGACAATTTGACGGATAATAACAAATCTCAATTGAATTGGTACTCATGGATCTACGTAACGTTTCAATACAATATTTTTTATCGAACACTTTTTGATGATCAGCCATTATTACCCTGTTGCATTGTGGTGTTATTCCTGTATTGAGTATACTTTCCATGGATGACTGTTTTATCAGAAAAGGCGTTTATTCTTTAGAAAACATATCTATAACGTTTTTTTGTGCAAATATTTCAAAATGTAGACCAAATTTGTTCACGCAAAAACTAACCCTGACGTGGCTCTTTGCAGTTTAATGGAAATATTTTTAAAATTTTAGGTCCAAACTCTTCCACGTAGACCTATAGTTCCATTAATTATAAATATATTTCTCAACCATCGCTTATTTAGCGTTTTAAAGGTAACTTTTAAAATAGTTCCTTGACTAATGGCAAAATAATGATATCAACCGAATTCTATTAGCCTAATCGTAGTGATTATATGTATAAAATAAACAACGGTTAGATAGTTAATAGTTAAATAATGCTTCAATACGTACCAACCACTGACTTCACTGTTTTGGCAATATGAAATGTAAAATCACCTGATCCACAACCAACATCTAAAACTGCATCAGTTTCTGAAAACTCAAATCTTTCGGAGAAAACCTCTATTGCCATCTCTTGAATTCGGCGAGTTTTGGAATATAAAGCAGACTCATGAGAATTCATTGTGTTAGTAGTATTGGTATTGGTAAATCAATGAATCAATGTTGGTACTACTGTCAGAGGCAGGTCTATGAATCTTAGTTAGGTGGGGCTATAATAATCAACCGTTTTTATTTTTTGCAAGGCCGTTTTTGGTTTTTGAAAATATACACAAGTTACAATGTAATCCTATATTAGGTCCTATACATATACTTAAAATAAACTTAAGAAAAATCACAAATATGTTTTACAATGCTCAAATATATCTACAATGTAAATAGTAAGAATAAATACCGTTTTGTCTCGACAAAATATTACTTTGTCAAAAAATGTTATCTTGTCTGAATATAATCTGCAGGATTTTGTTGGCAGAGCGTGTTGTGGTGACAAAGTATCATTATCAAGAAAGTGTTGTTCACAAATATGTTTCTGAGACAGAATCACCTTTTGTCACCATGAGGTAAAATAATGTTCATGTAAAAGAGAGGTTGAGTCTCTTTCTGTTAGTGTTGCAATTGGTTTTCGGAATAACTTTATGTAGGCCTATTTCTTACATTTTGTATTTAGCAAAAAAAAAAAAAAAAAAAAAATCGGCAAACTTGATCAAAACTGATTGTCGACATTTTTGGTAGGTCGGACATGCAACACATATTTAGGGTTGTTTAGGTTTTTATCCGAGCCAAACCACTCAATTTGTTTCTGGCCCGCCTTTAATTTTGATGCATTTTGACACACTTGTGGGTATCCTTGAGAATCGGTGCTACACAACATTTCCCACGGATGTAGAGCAGTTTGAAGATTTTGCGTCATTTGCATGAATTTGTTATTCGGAAACAGAAAAGCCTAACCCTATTATCCGATTTACATGAATTTGGTACCATTGGATAGCTACTAAAAAAATTCCCTTTCTAGTGATATTATTTTTCTGTAAATGAGTATCAATCGATTTTGACGACATTTGTGTCAATCATGCCTGTATACACAACTTCAATTGGGAGAATCCACTGGCTTGGAACAGTGGTGGCGCCAGGATTTGCCCGATTGGGGGCATGGTCCCCGACGGGGGGCCATGGTCCCCGATAGGCTGCCATGGTCCACGACAATTTCATTTCCCCCACGAAAGTGGTCAATATTCCCCGACAGGGGCCAGCCTTTCCCGACGGGGGACCCTTACCCCCGGCCCCCCGCTGACGCCCCCACTGGCTTGGAAGATATTAAAGCAAACAGCAGAGAGTTTTCTTTAAAAATGCTGCCAAAGATATAATATCAGATTGTCAGCAATTCCATGTGTACTTATGGTTTAAATAATGTGCCAGGGATCCGCATTATTTGGGACTTCTGTGATCGTAGAGAGCGAAGGTCCATGGTCCACGACAGTGAAGGAAGTCCGGGTGGGCGTGGTTACCCGCTTTGATGAGCAAAAAAACCCCTTATTTTTCCCTTTTTGGCCCGTTTTATGTGTATTTTCATTTTTTTGGGGGTCACTTCCACAATATTTTTAATTTTTCATTTCCCCCACGAAAGTGGTCAATATTCCCCGACAGGGGCCAGTCTTTCCAGACGGGAGACCCTTGCCCCCGCCCCCCCCCCCCACTGGCTTGGAAGATATTAAAGCAAACAGCAGAGAGTTT
>JAOTQE010070002.1:0-17104 GCA_025631205.1 Nesometra sesokonis
ACATAATTTATGTCGAAATATTGAATCCTGTTACGATGGCGTGTATCTCATTGCTTGGAGTATGCATTATACTTTCTATGAAAATATATGATGTATTCATTCATTAAACTGTACAATCACATTTAAACTTTTGAAAACCAACCGATGATTGTTAACAGCTATTTAAATAAACTTTACCGCCTAACACACTGCGATCACATCACACTCTCTCCTTTTTTAACAGTAACAGAAAACATTATGAGATAGTCTTACAGCAGGTGGTTGGGACGTACCGAAGCCTATCATGTACCGTAGTTGGTGGTTTGTCTAAAGCGTTATTTTAAATTGAATAATTCTTCTCTTCAACTATATAGTTACTAAAATGTTATATTTTAACCTATAATTGTCATGATTTGTTATAGGGTCAATAGGGTCGTAGTTTAGGTTGTAATTTATGTTTGACAAATAAACCGAGGCTACATTACTGACTCCTATCTGTTAGTAGTTATTAATTTATTAAATTTTGCTATATGATAATCATTAACTTATTGCAATTCTGGTAAAGAAAATTTATTATCATTATTTATTAGGTTTATTTATAGTAACATCTTCCACACCATCCAACCATGATCATTCAATTATTAAGATAGCAATTTGACTAATGAAACAATCTGATTCATGAGTCACTGTGGAGTTTAAGTATCAATAATTTATTGCATAATAATTATAAAGTTATTGAATAATTAAATTACAAGGTTTATAAATAATTATCACTCTAAGGTGGGAGATTTACAGAATAGTTATTTTTAATAGAAAGTATAATGCTGATATAATGTTCTACAGTATGAAAATCTAGACACTTTGATGACGCAACTTCCATCTGAAGCATTATTTTAAATTGAATAAATCTCACCTTAAACTATATGGTGTCACTAAAATGTTACATTTAATCTATAATTGTCATGATTTGTTTTAGGGTGAGCAGCGTGGTAGTGTAGGTGATAATGTATGCTAGGAAAATAAAGCTAGGTTGCATTGCTGACTCCTTTATGTTAGCAGTTATCGATTTTGTAAAGTTTGCTATATCATAATCGTTAAGTTATTATAATTCAAGTAAAAAAAAATTACAAACTAGTTATTCCTAATATAAAGTGTAATGCTAGTGTAATATATCAATATTATTAACATTGTCTGTTAAACGGAAATATTCAGCGAAAATTGATCGCTTAACACGCCAATGAGGTTGTTTTCAGACATCTAAATTCAATTCTTATTACGGGGTAGCATGCCCCTGGACCCCCCTAAAACCTTGACTCTCTACCGTTCCCCCCCCCCCCCTTTTGGCCCAACCTTTTCCAAAAGTCTGCATCCGCCCCTGGTTGGTCATGATGTTTGAAACATCTTCCAATGCTTGGAACTACCCACATGATGGCTTAGTGTTAGTCATGATGCTTGGAACATCTTACATTTTGTTTAAAATTTATTTTATTGTCTTAGAATGCTTTTTAGGGCTCTTAAATTTCTCAATTATTCCAAGTATCCCACACCACATTTATACCAACTAATTAAATTAATTAACTAATAACTTAATACAGTGCTTAACCAAAATAAAAGTTTCTCTAACAAAATTATATGATTTTTTTAGGATATACTTCAATGGTGTTGTCAAATTCTCATATTTGTGTTGGATTTAATAAGGGACCATACCACAATTATCCTGCTGCATTTACTGAAGTAATTCAGTTTTAACAGAATTCGTTCAGTAGCTGAAATAGTTGTATGGATACCGGCAAATTGCTTGGAAGGGCGACGGACAAGTATTCCATTCGGAAGAGTCTCACTCTTTCATAGGCTTCACATCGAAACTGGAAATAAGCTCCAGCCCTATGAGCCTTTGCTCAGAAAAACAGATTAACTTTGTTTAACTATTCAATATATGTGGTAGGTAGAAAGTACACAAATAATTGTATACATAAACTTTTAGTTAGTTATTATATGGAATCCCATTAGTGTATGCTGTGCAAATCCTGTCATTATTAATACGATGTGGAAAGTTAATGAAACAGGTATACCATTATTGTCTCATTAAAAAAAAAGATCATTGTGTTGTATTGTACTTTCTATACTGAATAGGTGGCAATACAAAAAAAAAAAAGATAAATATCATTATCATTATATACAATTTAAATTGACAATTTTCCAGTTATGGATAAGATGGAAACCATAATGGCAAACTTCTATTTTACTGCAGAAAGGTTGAAACCAAACAGTTAACATTAAGATCATTGCAAATTACCATGTTAATGTTAATTTTACCATCTCTGTAATGATCATGAACCGTTCTTCCTATACTTCAAACCCAAATAATTACACTCATTCTTGCAATATGTGCCTCTCATATACTAATTTGTTAATAAGACTCAAAACACTTGACAAATTCTGAAAATAACATACACTATATCAACTGTAAATACCCCTATTGTACAGTTCATTTCAGTATTCCTAAACCCAAGGTGTTTTCATGAAAGTCCATCTCCTTGCATTCTTCATACCAATTGACAAACATCTAATGTCATCTGTACATTTTAATAGTCTCCTCATTGTCTCTTTCTTCTACAAATCTCTCAATAAATACCAAAACTAAGCTGTCGTGTCTCCTCCCTTTTCTGCAGATATATCCTTCAATAGTCGTGAGAACTAGGCTGTCATCTCTCCGCTCTCTCCATCCTCTTCTACAGACCTCTCCCTCAATAGCTGCCAGGACTAGGCTGTCACCTCCCTTTCTCTTCTATAGACCTCTCCCTCAATATTTGCCAGGACTAGGGTGTCACCTCTCCTCCATTCCCTTCACCTTCTACAGACATCTCCCTCAATAGTTGCCAGGACTAGGCTGTCACCTCTTCTCCCTTTCCTTCACCTTCTACAGACCTCTCCCTCAATAGTTGCCAGTACTAGACTTTCACCTCTCCTCCCTTTCCTTCACCTTCTACAGACCTCTCCCTCAATAGTTGCCAGTACTAGACTTTCACCTCTCCTCCCTTCCCTTCACCTTCTACAGACCTCTCCCTCACTAGTTGCCAGTACTAGGCTGTCACCTCTCCTCCCTTTCCTTCACCTTCTACAGACCTCTCCCTCAATAGTTGCCAGTACTAGGCTGTCACATCTTCTCCCTTTCCTTCTTCTACAGATCTATCCCTAATTAGCTTCGAGAATTAGGTTATCTCCTCTCATTTCCAATGTCCATATTTAGCCAGTTTCATTTTTTTTCAAACCATTTCTAGAAAACCATTTTCTAGAACTTCAATAGTTACTTTGATCAATCATAACTTCTATCATTCATATCATCTCTCCAACTAACTCAGAACTTTTTCCCAAATTCACAGCTTAAAAAGATATATCCTCCATTTTCTTCTTCAGTATCTAACTTTCACAGTCACAGATATTGTGATACTCAAAACCAAAGCCCTTGCCATAACCTCCAGTCTTAGACTCAGGTATTTTGGCCTTCCATATCTCCACAAGATCTGTTGGAGTTCTTTCTATAGCCTGACTTTGATCTCTGTCACTTTTCCACAAATCAAACAACTTCCTTAGATTCATAGTCATAAACAGCAAAGCTTTTGCAAGCTTCACCTTCAACTTTACAGTAGGCTCTCTATTTAATAGGAAATAATAATAAAGACATAATACGTACAAGAACCTGTGAACGCTGCTGCTCTGCATCAAACTGCTTCTGTAGATTTTCACATTCTATCCTCTGTTGAGCAACTTCATCCTCCTATGAAATAAAACATTAATGCAATAAAATAAAATAATTTATTACTTCAAAATAAAAACAATACATTGCAATAAAATAAAACAAACTAGAGCAGGTTTGTACAACTCAAGCCACTTCAATTTAAAGAATTTCCTTCAATTAAAGTTCCTGGGCATTAAAAGTATGTAATTTGCCAATGACAGCTCAAAATCTAAAATGCGGACTTAATGGAAACCTGTCATTGGAAAATGTAAATAATTAGTATGAAGTAAGTTTGAGGGTATGTTCAGACTCAACGATTAAGTTGAGCATAATATACACGGCGTACGATTATTTGTGTCTGAACTAGCTGGTGATTAGCGTAAGTTCCTAATTCAAAGCGTAACTTATGCTTCCTGCAAACCCACGTTTAGCGTAAGCTACGAAGCTACGCCTTGTACACCTGAATGGTTTTGTCCTTGTGTCCTTGTCCAATCAAAATTTGCAATCGGTCTGCATTGGCCAATCAATTACTGATCACTGGTCATAGAAAACCCACTGGCAGCAATTTTAAAATTGCTTGTGATTTGCGCTACACCTTGTGTCTGAACACATTGGTCGTTATGCCGCAGATTAACTTACACATTGCTTACGCTAATTTCCGCTTAAGCCATAAAGCTGAACATAGCCCGAGATTCTCAATTTCTAAAGAATGTACTTTTTAAATTGGATTATTTCTTTTGTTTCACATCCCATAGAAAGCTTTCCTTTCCACTAGCTGTACCATTATACAGTGATTGAAACGCATACACTCACACCCACACTATAACAATGATATTAATATATTGTAGACCAGATGTTAAAACAAATTATTTCTTTTATGCATAATTATTATATGACAAACCATCAGATCACAATGTTCTACAATAGTTATTATATATCAGATGGTGGGGGATGATATTCATGATGTTGCAGAGGCGGGCTTAGAAGCTTCTGAATTATTAAACTATCGTTTAAGGAATACGGAAAATGCAATTTGCTTGCTTCCATATAAACAAAAAAAATCAAGATTTCCAAATGGTTTTAGATGACATCTACAGTATAAAAAAGCTTTAAACTTTTATAACAATGTTAAAAAAAAGTAAGTTCAACTGAATGCAAGATTTTTTAAAGTTTCTGTTTGTTCTGTGTACAGTTAACAAAAGAAATAGGTCATGACCTAAAATAGGTCTTAAAATAGGCCATACCACTCATTTCTTTTTTTTTATATCTCTTAGGGACTATATGCCAACATTTTCCTACTGCAGTCACTGCAGTAATTTACAATAGTATTAGTTCAGTAGATGACAAAGAATTAGTTAAAACATGTCGAGATTTGACCTCCTATGTCAATGCTGTAAAAAAGGAAACACAATCAATCAATCAATCAATCAATATTTATTTTGCAATGGTTAAGTACATAAACATTAACACTAGATTACTTCAATAACATTAGACTTAAAATAATAATATGTGACATTTATATATCAACTATTGCCAAGGCCTCTAAGCGATCACAATTATTACCCCCAGTCATTGGAACAAACACCTATGGAATATGTCAATGTTGGAGAGAGGCAACATGCATAAAGTGTCGTGCCTAGGAACACAAACAGCTGACAGAATGAGTCTTGCTCGAACCACCGACCTCGTGATTGGAAGTCTGAAACGCCACCGCTGCAGTAGATTACTGCAGTAACTGCATTAGAACAATTTTTGTATGGTCACTTAAACATTTATATCATTAGAATCTCTTGGGGTTCTTAAAATTATCATTTTTAACTGACAAAAACCTAAATTTGTGTTAAACCCAAATTAATATATTCACTTATTATATTACAGAATACAGGAGAAATCTGAATATTTTTTTCTATAGCTGTTTATATATATAATAGAAAATTTATTATCCATCATTTTTTTATTTTACATTATGTGCAATATATCCAACACACAAATCAAATAGACCATTTGAGATGGACATAAAAATCCATCTGTAGTAACCATTACACACAGGGGATGAAAGCTGACTCTCTGATCCATTTATGAATGTCATAAACTACTTAAAAATCCAAGAAATACATACAACTAAAAAAGTTTCATAAATTACAAAAACATGTCTGATTTTTTTTTCAAAATCTGTAAAAGTTGGCAGACAATAGGATGTTGCTGACGATCTGTAGTCAAAACTGGGTAATGTACTAAAGTTACCTTTATGAACGTCATAGATTTAAAATATAAAAAATAAACAACCAAGCAACAAAGCTTTTCTTCAAATCATTTTATTCGGCAGAATTTTTCTGAAAGTTCCTGATTACACTGTTCTCTATATGGGGCAAGACATGGAAAAACCATCAAGTTGTCGCAAAATAAAAAAATGGAGTTAATATTAAATCCCTATTCAACTTTTTAAAAGGTTTAAAATGAGGGGTCATTTGTCAAAATCGGACATCTATAACCAAAGTTATGGGACAAAATATACAAAAATTTCCTTTGTGTTTCTTTATATTTCCTGTTGTTTATTTGCTCTTATCTCAATAACTTCCTGTGCAACAGCTTGGTGGGTTTGCCATGTCTTGCCTCATATATGGAAACCAGTGGATTTAATATCTAAAATTTACCTAGGTTTTTTTTTTAAATCTAAAAAATAAATGCAACCAAGAAAATAAAAATTAATTGCAAACACATTTCACTTTTTTTTCTATCAGTGTTAGCAGAAAATTAGGATGTTGCTGATGATAGTTTTCGTATAGGGAAAAACTTTATAATAATTTATAATAATTCTATAATTCACCTTTCCCTTTATCAATGTTGTAGTAAATCTACAAAAAACAACAATGATTAATCAACTAAAAACATGTCTTTGTGTTTTTCAAAGGCATTGTAGTTTGGCTGAAAATAAGGATGTTGATGATACTGTTTCCGGATTTAAATGCTTAAATTCACCTGTTTATTTATGAATGCTGTAGATGGTTTTAAAATCCAACAAACAACCACAACCAACAAACAAAATTAAACAATAAAAAAAAACATGTTGATTGCTTTTTTTTAAATCAATTAAGATGCTGATGATGATGTTTCCTGAAGTCAAATCTGTCTAGCATTTTAATATCTTAAATTCAACTTTCTATTTAAGGTTGTCACAAACTGCTTAAAAATCCAAGAAATAACGACAACAAAACAAAATTTAATTAACAGCAAAAGAGTCTCTCAAAATTAAGATTTTGTTGATCAAAGTGTTCAGAGGTTGCAAACTACTGAAGTATTAAAAACTTTTGATACCTAATTAGCTAAGTTTGAAACATAAAGTATGCACTTAAAATATTTCAGTAAATACTTAAGTATTGCGATGGACAAAACAGGATAAATTTGATAAAGATACCAGACACCAAGATTTAAAAAACTTTGTAATTTTCGCTAATTGAATGTTAAATTCATCAATCAATTATAAACAGAAAAACTATAATTTTTCTTCTTTATTTAGTTTTTTATTCAACAGTTAATTAGTTTCACTGTATACTTTATTATCGTTATCTACCTGGATGAATGACATGATGATCTTCATAAACGCATTCAAAATTGTTAATGACTTTAAATATAATTATCATCTTCCTTTCCACACACCATATTAAGTAAGCAATAATCTAGGAATTAAATAAAATAATATACAAATAATAGTTTTTAGTATGATGGAACAGAATGATTAATGAAGTGAAAACAGTATGTTGTATTCCACAAGGTACAGCAGGGCTAAAACCATATGGCTCATGTGCACTATAAAGAACCAGTACATCTTTCAAGACAAGTAAGGGGTTAACCCGGTGTACTGGTCCATACATCCCCTGATGAATGAGCGCTTGAATCGGGCAGCAGAACATGACACGACTCTCATGAGGCATAGAAAGTCGTATGAATGTGTAACATCTGGTCCACAGCCCTTGAGACTCTATTGTATAAGGTGCTTGTAAATCCAAATACATTACATTTTCATGGGGTCAAAAGTAAAGTTGAATTTATTATCATATTAGGACATAGTTAAATTTTTGAAAACAGATTAATAATAATAATAATAGAATAATAATTATAAATAATATTGAATGCTTATAAGGAGATACATAAAAATATTATGACCAAATATAAAAATATTATGACCAAATATTGAACGATGGCATGTATCTCATTGCTTGGATCTCGTGTATCTCATTGCTTGGAGTATGCATTATACTTTCTTAAATATTGAACCCATCTTTGACTTGTTCAATATTTTGCTACAGCTCATAAAATATTTTTCATTATCTCCTCAAAGGCATTACATATTATATAACTATTATTGTTACATATTTTGCAACAGTATGTTGAACTCAATGGCACAAGATTAATTAGTTACAAACATAGTGATGATAATGGAAAAGTCATAAACAGATCATTGTGGTGATGAAGGTGACAAATAAAAGATACGATGTGTTGTTCCAAATTATGTTGAATTAATGTTTGTTTTTAAAGAGCCAATGTAATAAATAATTCATTTCAAACTATTTGTCATCGTCATGGAGAGGATAAAGCAAGGAAGCAATGTGCTACATCTGTCTGTCTGTCTGTCTGTCTGTCTGTCTGTCTGTATCTGTCTATACCAATATCTAAAAACCATTGGTCTGATTTACTTCAAATTTCGGCACAATGTTGGGACTGGTTTTGAGCAAGTTAATATTAAAATTTTAAAACTCCTTTTCATGATTTTTTTATGTAATTTTCAAATGACAACTTTAAAAAGTCAATTTATCTTTAATGACACTGGAACAACCATTAAAAGTACAAAGACGTTGAAAACAATGTTCAAGTATAAAAGGAGTTGATGGACTGCTAATGAGATGTTGCTTCTGAGTTTGGTTTACATTTGTTCTTTAGTTCTGAAGACGTTTGTACCACTTTACTTTTTAAATCATAAGTATTAATAATGGATAATAATATGAAATTCTTAATTTAACTGTAATATATAATTAGATGTTAGTTTGGTTCATTGTTTCTTTAAGGGTTCTAGTAATGATTCTTATTAATGGTAATTGATTTATTGATTTTTTATTGCTAATAATAATATACTGCAATCATATATATTTTACCAATAATTGAAATAAATGATTAAAATGTATTTTTTAAAGAGCCAATGTAATAAATAATTCATTTCAAACTTTTTGTCACCATCAGGAAGAGGTTACACCAATGAAGAAGTGTGCTACATCTGTCTGTCGTTATCTGTCCGATACCTAAAAACCATTGGTTCAATAAACTTCAAATTTATAAAATTCAGGTTTTTTTTACATAATTTAGAGGGATGACATTAATCAAGTGAGTTTATTTTATTTTATTTTTTTTTTTCAATGCCCAAGGTACAGAACATCAAATAACAAATATAAAATCATTAAGAACAAAATTCAGGTGGAGACAAAAAAACCATGTGGATTGCCAACAGATATGACACTATCAACGTGGCTTCATAATGCTGTTGTCAAAACCCGAACTAAAATAAGGTTGATTAATATTACTTATTATAAGTTAAAATATTTAAAATTACTTATGAAAGAAAACTAAGAAAGTATAATACATAATCCAAGCAATGAGATACATGCCATAGTGACAGGATTCAATATTTTCACATAAATTATGTCATCATCAGGAACGATGATGACATAATTTATGTCGAAATATTTAATCCTGATTATGACATAATTTATGCCGAAATATTGAATTCTGTCATGATGGCTTGCTTGGAATATGTATTATATTTCCTCACTTGAAGCTGATTAGTGGATCTTTTGGATTATAGATAGTTAAGTATAAAGTATAAATCTTTATAATAGACGATGCAAGATATAGAGCTCCGTCGAGCCAGAGTTAAAAATGTTCAGTTTTAGTGAAATTTGGTTTTCCAGAAGGTTAGTTTTAGAAGACCTCACTATATACTGTTTGCTTGTAGTTTGTGGATATATCATTTTATAAATGTACCTCTATTTCAACAGAGAACTTCCAATTTAAAATATTGTAATTTTTATTGGAAAAATTTTTATAAAAAAATTGCAATAATCACCATTTTATCGCACTGCAGAAATTATCACTTACAATTTCATGGAGATATTCTGCCAATAAACATTTTATCACATTCTGACCTAACATAAATTGCAACATTGTGAGTGTGAAATTCTTAATTGGTAACTGAACATATCATGGAATGTTAATAAAATATTTTATGTTTATTGTACTGGTCAATGAAATTATCAATTAAGCTTTGACTTATTTATTAGCTTATGCAGTAATTATGGCATCATTAAAATAAGATTACAGAAATCATCCCTCTGGAAACTAGAAATTCACACCAAACTGAACCTTTTTTAAGTTCTAAAATTATGCAACATGGGTAAAGAATAACCACATCCGATCTTGTGCAGCTATGGAAGGCCAAAGACCCCGAATCTAAGTCTGAAGGTTAGGGTGGCAAAGGCATTGATGTGGAGTATTGCTCTATACTGTTGTGAAAGTTGGACACTGACGAAGAAAGAAGAAAGAAGGATAGAAGATTCTGAGATGTGGCGTTGCTGAAGAGTTCTGAGAGTTAGCTGGAGACCAGAAGACAAACGAATATATAAGAAAAAACTTGGAGTACCAGAAAAGGAACTTACGGAAATGGTCATTAGTAAATATCAACTGGCAACTATTGAGGAAGAGATATGTGGAAAAGAAAAGAGAGGAAGGAGACAGTCTAAGTGGATAGATAACATCCAATAAGGCACGCTGAACTGAACTGAGGTAAATTGTGTTTCTCTAAAACCCACAGGAAAGCAATTAGATTGTCATTTATATTTTGAACCAACTCAATTTATATGTTATTTTAGAAAAATTAGATCTTTTCATTTAATAATAATTATATTGTTTTTACAATAGCCATTTTTACTAAATCAGTATCAGTTTATTGTTGCTCCATTCACTGAAAGAAACAGAAAATTTAATACACCCTTTGGTTTCATTCTATGACAAGGCAGATAATCATTACCTTTTCTATCAGTAATTCTGGATGGAAAGAGGCAACATAGATAAAGTGTCTTTTTGGCTAATAAACTTGTGTTTCACTTGTATTTTCAGAACTGACAATTTGGATTCCAAATATCAAACGCTGGATTATCGTTATGCATAGATTATCCTGATGATGACATAATTGATGTTGAAATATTCAATCATGACACAATTGCCTGTATTTTATTGGTTGGTGTTATATATTATACTTCTTTGTTGATTAATACAACTTTTGTTTTTTTTTTTTTTGGATTATCATAGCAAAACTAAGGTTTAAGAAAGCATGAGAAGTCTTTTTCCACAAGCTAAAATGATAGAACATTTGATGAACATTAAAAGGTTTCCAGTACTTTACCACTACTTAGAAGCAGACAACAAACCAAAAAGGGCATATTATAGTACACTAACCAGTGCCCTGAAATATAGTCTCCTATTTCCATTAATGCTACACCTTCATATTTAAAAATATTTAGCAAAAATTAATTATGTTTATGGAAATAAGTTAATGAAAAACTTGGTTAAAATTTGAACTGTCATTTCAAATGAAATGAACCATATGTAGGCTACTCTCGTTAATTTTTCTGAATTAATAACTTACTACTTTCCTTAATTAGTCGATACATACAGCAACCAATGTCTGTGTAAGATGTCTATTTACTTAGAGCTTCTGGCGGTCACAACAATGGAATCAACCACTTAATTCTAAATGGTTATCAGTTATAAAGTCTTTGATCTGTGCAACTAACATAAGCTTGGGATTTAGGATTGCTAACTATCAATAACAAAAATTGATGGCTAGAGATATAATAGGTAATAAATACATCTAGCTTTAGGCTTAGTATTTAATGATACTTCCATTCCTGTTTTATTTTCTTCAATAAATGCAAAGAATAATAAGATAGAAAATTGAAGCTAATGAGTGATGCTGGTCTCTGAACAAAGAGAATACGTGCGTGAGGACTCACCACAAAGTGAGTCTCATGGTAGAAAAATCCAAAATTGAATTATTGATAACCTCTAACAGATTATGTGTCTCACCAAAAAGTGAGTCTTGTGGTAGAAAAATCCAAAATTGAATTATTGTTGATCTTTAACATAGTATAATATAATCTGTAATCTAAACTTTTTATTGGAATTACTAGACTAAAATGACATTTATTGGATTACTGGTTCCAAATTTACAAGCATTTGAAGTTTTCATGTATGGAAACCTAGTTTTGAGATGATGTTAACAAGCATAATCAACTTACAACACATGTTTTTATTTCTGTCTGCATTCTCAAAAAAAGAAACTAACATCTGATTATCTAGATATAACTACAGTATATTCATCTTACATTTGAGGCATGACACAGCAAAACCACTAGGTTGTAAGAAAATTAAAAATTGAGTTATTGTTAAAACCATATTACACATTTCTCAACCTTTAAAATAAGGGGTCAGTTATCAAAACTGGACATCTATAACTAAGTTACTGAACAAAATATGCACAAATTTCCTTTGTATGTTTATATTTGCTGGTGTTTATTTGCTTATTTCTCAAGTGTGACAACTTGGTGGTTTTGCCATGACATGCCTCATTTCCACTTTACTTTTACAACGTTCACTTGAGGTTTATTTATCGATAAGGAGGACAAACAATCATAGATTGTTTTCTATTATGAAATAAGGTAAATTAAGCCAGTATTCAAAATGATTACGGTCTACCTTCCTAGAAAACCGAATCTGATATCTGATTATTGAGATGAAGCTGTTCACATTACATCTCCACTCTACTTTTACCATGCTCCCTCGAGGCTTGTTTATCAAATAGAATTATATAATGATTGTAGACTGCTTTTCATCATTTGATAGAAGGGTTAATTAAGCCATTTATAACAAGTAATCAAATTGATTGCTGTCTGTGTTCCCAAAAAAACTAACTCATATCTCCAGATGTGAATGTTCATCTCACAATTTCTTTCTACTTGTTTTACAATGCTCACTTGCGACGAGGCTTATTTATCAACTGAAATTATGGCTTACTTTGAATTGTTTTTCATCACCAGATAAGGTTAATTAAGCCACTTGCAACAAGTTTTCTCATTAGTTATTTTCTACATTCCAAGAAAAACAAACTAATAACTGAATCTCCAGATGTGACTGTTCATTTTACATTTTCATCTTATGTTTTACAATGCTCACCTGGGGCTTGGTTATCGACCGGAATTACTACTGATCTTGGATTGTTTTTCATCCCCAAATAAGGTTAAAATAAGCCATTTGTAACAACTTTTCCTATTGATTGTCTTCATTCCTTGTAACATGAACTAATATCCGATCCACTGCAGGTGATATCCTTAGGCAATTTAATTTTTATGTATTAATCTATATCTCATTTGTACATGCAAGGTGTAGAGATAAACATGTCACTTCTTGGTTTGCATCATTAATGATTCTTTCAGATTTGATTTGGATACATAACTAAAAATATTACAGAACCATTCTTCTTAAAATGATATAATTTGTTTTGATATAGGTCCTTGGTAAGAGTGTCTATATTTGTTTTCTGATTTTGTGTCACATCTAACAAGTTCTTTCCACTTATGAGAACTACATCATGCTTTCTAAAACAAGTCTCATTATAAGGCTTAGGGAATGGTGCTGTTACTATAGGATGAGAACTATGTGATGCTTTCTAAACCAAGTCTCATTATAAGGTTTAGGGAATGGTGTTGCTGTAGGATAAGAACTACATCAAGCTTTCTAAACCAAGTCTCATTATAAGGCTTAGGGAGTGGCACAGTTATACCACGGGAAAGAACCTAATGTGTGAGCGATCAGGTTTAAACACAGGACCTCTGGATTGGAAGGCAATCATTTTAAAACACACATTAAACTACAAAAATATTAATTGCTGATAAAATTTCAGTCAGTACAATTGTGTCTGGTTTTCTAATTTCTTGCTTTCTATTGGTGTATTTAGGCAGGCGCCACAAACGGGTGAAATTCATTTCGTTAGTGGCACCAGCCTCAATACACCAGGAGGAAGCAAGATATTAGAAAACCAGACACAATCATACTCGCGATGTTGACTGAAAGTCGATGAAACATTTACAAGTAAGCATATTTTTGGTTTTACTTTAAAGAACTTTCACATATAATTACAATAATTATTTATACTTAATCATTTTGTTAATTTGTTGATCTTGTAGAGATTTCTGTAGGTAAGATAAAATATTGAAGGAAAAAACTAAGCATTGTGTAAACTCTTCCAAATTAAGCATTATAATAGGTTCCTGAAAACATTACTTCATGAGAAGGTCAAAATCTCCATTTAGTATTTATTACTGTATTAGTTTCTTCTGATCTAGTTTAAATCATTAATCAATATAACGATGCTAGCATGTTTGAAACCTACATTTATTTTTTTTTAATCATACAGTTTTGGTAAAAGATCAACATTTTCTTTTTCAATTACATAATTTGCCAATTTGCCTTCTTTGTTCATAGAAACATAAACTAATATCCGATTCCCTGCAGGTGATACCCTGAAGCAACTTAATTTTTGACTAACAAAAGAATAAGAAAAAAAACTTGATACATTTAATCAGAAGCAATTAATGAAGATTATAAAAATTTAATAAGAACATAAAATAAGAAAATTTAATGACATGAGCGATGCAAGGAAAGACATGCTTAATGTAATCTGGGTGGGAGCAGTTGGTGCAGTGGTTGGGGTTCTGAATCCCAATTGAGATAGTGCCTTTTGAAAAAAAAATAACTCTGTTAACATGGTAGATAATGGTAGTGACAAGGTAGATATAGGGTAGTTAACTGGGTTAACCCTGTAATAACTACCATACACCAACATTGGTACCTATCTACCATATAAACACATCCATAAATCTCTCAATTTAACACAAGGTCTACTCCCCTCTCAAGTGATGCTACCAAGGAAATGGTCAGCAATGCCCTACAAGTACATAGGAAAATACAGAAATTATAGACCTTCAGACTAATCAGAACTGACACCAGGACAATCAATCCATTACTTATTGAACTTAAGATATCCATAACAACTAAATATACTACTCAAGTTACTTGGTAGTTCTCTGTGGTTTTAGGTAGATTTTCCTAGTAATTTACCATGGTAGACCCACCTTGTTGGAGAGTGTTATTTTTTTTAAGGGTGGTAGTTTGAGGCTCACTCTTGCCAGTTTGTGTGCCTATGTAACACATTTTGCACACATTGATTCAGTCTATCAAGCTATGTGATGGGTACTGACAAATTGCTGAAAAATAACCCACTATGGACTAGCATCACATCAAGTGGGTAGTACCACACTCTCATCGGCTTCAAACTACTAAAACTGAAAATAAGCTCCGGTTCTACGAGTCTTTGTAACTAGATATTAACATTTCTTTTATATTTTTATAAAAACATAGATATAAATTAATCTTGTAGTAAGCGGTTAAGGGAATTCCATAACTTAAGGCCAATATAAAAATTGTTTTGACTTGGGTCTTATATTGTATCTTGTTCTGGTAAGGTAGGAGTGGACAGGATTGTCTAGAAATCCAAAGATGTCTTTTAAATGTCAGTTGTTACTTTTGATACATTTTTACATGGTGATTCCAATTTGATATTACTATCCTTGATTATTAAAATATTGTCCAAGCTCTACAGGAACTCTTGACCTTTTGAGTCAATTACAATGTTTAAACTTTCTACTGTAAATTTTTGAGTATGCTTTCACCTTCTATGAACTTGCACAGTTGAACCTGTCAGAATACTTGTTTCATAATCAACAGTAACTCATTTTAGCCAAGCTTGGTCATTACGCATTTGGACATAGTTTCATCAACCAGCATCGCATCACGCTCCCAATGCCTTTTCCATCAGTTCGTACTATTATTGCTTTTTTATGAGTAGTTTAATCAGGTCAACGCTAGGTTCAGAAACCTCATCACTCCAACGTGGACTTTTCTCGGATTAAAAAGTCTAATTAAACATTGGTACTAATGTGTATTTGACTCGGCAGTTACGATATCACATGACAGATCATGACTTTATAAAAAATGTAATTACTGCCGCTGTTAATAATAACAAGAAACTCTAAACAATGTCAGTTGTCTTAAGTGAAGGTATGCATTAATAAAGGTTTTCGTCCAATTAGAGAGAACGTCTGTGACCTTTATTGGTGATGTCTAATAGCTTTTGTTACATATTATTGAATGTGCTTTTCCTTAAATTTATGAAGTATCCATAATTCAATGTTTAATGGATGGCTAATCAAACATTACTTCAAAAAAAACCATCATGTAACAAATAATATGCGAGGTCTCATCAAAATATGAGCCTCATTATTGAAAATGTTGTTATTAGTAACTTTTAGTATTGCACACATGTATTGTAATCTAAACTTTAAACAACATTCTTTTGAAACGTCAAAGTATGAAAATATGTACCAGAGAAAATAACCATGAAAAAATAAATGCTATACATTTGTGCCCCAAAACCAAAAAAGTATATTTGAGGATTCACCACAAAATTAATTTAATAAAAATAAAAAATGTAGTTACACAGGTACATTAAAATAAAAAACTGTAATCAAAACTTTAAATGACATTCATAGCATAAGAAAATCCAAATAATATTATAGATTATTAGGATCAACCACAAAGTACTGTGATCGTGAAATAATAAAATAATAAATTGAAAGACTGTATAAGAACACTGTTTAGCCACAAAACTGAATTAAAAGTATGTTACTGTATATAGAATGTATGAAAAATTAATTATAAATTCATATCTCAAAAAATATAATATTAGATCAAATTTGGTAAATATATCAACTTGATCTCTCCAATCCTTTTTGTAACTCACATGGTCTATTGTTAAATAAAACATTAAAAATAAAAAGAAAAGAACATAACAGATAGATCACAAAAAAAAAGAAAAAAGAACATACAAAAGTTAGAGAATAAAGGCAAACAAAAGTGACTTATGTGATCTTTTGAAGAGATCAACATTTGAAATGTACATAAGCTTAGGTAGATTATTTTAAAGGTTTGCAGCATAACAAAGGTTCATAAAAATTAAGAGATATGGCAGAGCCAAACCAAAGGAGGATAATTCGCAAAGCTTGTTTCCATTATCGGGAAAAACATGAAAATGCTTGATCTTTTCATCGTTTTTTAATTTCAAAACATATAGTTACATATATAGTTATACGTTTAACAATTATTAAATTTCGCAATATATGGCCGTCTTTCGTTTTCATGGGCATGACCCAATTCCGTTTATCT
>JAOTQE010070013.1:0-17103 GCA_025631205.1 Nesometra sesokonis
ATTATTATTATTATTACTACTACCACCACCACTACTACTTAGAAAGGAGTAGTGGATTTGTCTCCCGTTGTACTGCCCAGTCACCGCTAGAATTACTCCATTGCAAATTTGGACTTTTGTAACACATCAAATCAAATCATTGATAATCATAATCATTGTTCAGTCAATAAAACTTCTTTTGTTGTTTAGGTGAAAAAACCAGTGATTTGCTAGGTGTATCTGAGATGCTTATTTCAACTGGATTTTGCGGGATGATATTTGCACTGTTTGCCGGTCAACCTCTTATCATTATAGGGGCTACTGGGCCGATGTTGGTGTTTGAAGAAAATTTGTATAAGGTAATACCAATAGACCATACTTGCATGAAAAAGTACTCGGTGGCTTAAAATTTATGTGAGGTGGGCTTATATCTCAGTATATCTTGAACATTTTGTAATTGAGTTTTGATTATTATGGAAAGTAAAAAAAATTCAAATGTTCTAACCCTTTCACTGCAGAATGTTATTTCCACCTCTGTGTGGGACATGTTTGTAAGCAAAGTAGGTGATTTACAAATAAATTGCAAAAAAATACCAAAAGAGATTATTTCAAAATTCTTTTTTTTTTATGTTTTGGTGGGCAAATTGTTGGATGTTGGCTTATGGTGGGAGGGGAAACAAACTGGTATTTTGCATAATCATAACACCATATAACATCATGGCAGCCATTTTGGATTTTTTTTTTTTTTTGGCATCAAATCTGTGAAAAGAAGCTAGTTTTCCACTAAGAAATTCCTATTAGATGCGGTTTTTTACACTGGATCATGATGCAGATACACGCATATCAAAAGTTTGGATCATTTTCATCATTTTATAACAAAATAAATACAAATTAACGTTTGTCTGTAAATCATAAAAACCTAACGTTTTAAACAAAAATCAGTTTAAAATATAGATGGCGCAAAAATTGAAGGAGAGTATAGGAAACTATTTTAAAGAATGATTTATTTTGGGTCCGGTAATACCAGGCCCACATCATTCAACGACATACCGGTCCCATGCAGCGAAAGGGTTAATGTAAAAATCATGAGATTTAAAGTGCACAATATGTTGTATAAAGTTTATCCTTGAGGGGACCAGGGTGCAAAAGCACCCTCCTTTAGAAAGTTTAAAAAACAAACCACATACATTGAAGATCACTACATAGAGTACCCAAAAGACCTAAACCAAAAAAAAATGTTTTTTTGTTAAAATGAGACCTGTATTTTCTACCTATCTGAGGTGATTTGGACTGTAGCGAAGTTATGCCCTTCTCTGTATTTCGATTGTCAACACTCAAATGAATCCTGAGGTCCTAGGTTCGATCATGACCAAGTGCTTGATATTCTCAAAACAAGAAGTGCCAGTGCCTAAGCCTTGCAATGAGTCTTTGTTTATAAGCATGATATGGTATAAATGGTTAAATTGTGTCACAGTTTTCAATACTTTTATGTGTACTACACTTTTTTATTCTTATCTTACCAAGGAAGGAAATTTTCATAAGATGTTACTGTATATTTTATGATGAATAAAGTTTTTTTTTATGTCTATGTCTATGTCAATATAATTCATAATTTTAAGCATGATATGGTATACCCATCCTGTATTTGTGAGCTACTTGCTTGTGGATGTGAATTATTTTTTTAAAAAGTAAAATAAACTGAATTATGGAGTAATTATTGAAAAACACACATTCTCCTACTCTAAAATTTTACTTTCTCAATTAATATTGTTCTTTTCTTAGTTTTGTAAAACTGTAGATGTGGACTTTCTTACTTGGCGTGTGTGGATAGGCGTATGGATAATGGTGATAGCACTGACAGTCGTTGCGGTTGAAGGCAGCGCCCTCATTCATTACTTCACACGTTTCACTGAAGAAATATTTGCCACATTGATTTCAGTCATCTTTATATATGAAACCTATAAAAGCCTTTATTATGTAAGATTTTTCACTTTTTACTCGTTATATTTCAAGAGCAACTTTTTCTGAAAATTTGGGTCAGTCAGTGGTAAAATCTTTTTAGTAGAAACCTGTTACTGTATTTTCAGTAAACTCAGTCTTATTTCCTATAGTTAAAATTATGTGATAATTTGGTATTTCTTACTATCTGGATAATCTTATGTAGTTATTGGGAAATTAAATTAACTTGCTCATAGTAAAGTAACATCAAATAAATAACTTGAAAATGACGTTAGTGTATTTAAAAATGGTTTAATTAGATTTCTACACTGAAAATGACCAAAATGATAGTGGTTGCCAGCCTTTTAATGGATTTTGAATTATTTTTATGATTATAATGTTGCAAAATTAGGGTAAATATTTATCTATATCAATTTTGATTGGAATGATCATAATATGTGGCAGAGCCAAACCAAATGAGACATAAGGCACAAATGCTAGTTTTCCATAGTAGGCAAAATTTAAAAAAGGTAATTTTTTTCAAATTTTATTTTATGTAAAAAATATACAGTTCATAGAATATGAGTACTGAAACTCCGAAAATGACAACTTAGAGGCCATAGTTGATTGGCCAAGCCAAAAAAAAATCAGTTTCATACAATGTTTCCTTGCAAAGTTACGAACAATCAAGTTTGAACATTTAAAATGTAAGTTTTGAGAAAACTGCATTTGAAAATTGTTTATCAGTATACATTAAGGCCATATTTGAATCAACTATGTCCTCTAAGTTGTAATTTTTCGGAGTTTCAGCACTCATATTCTAATTAAGATTAATCAGTGGATCTTATGGTATACAGTTCATGCATTCAACTTTCATACTAACTTAACAATTTTCAGATATATGATCAAAAACTCTTTAAAAAATGCAATTTAAAATGACCTTGCTTAGTTAATGTATACTGATAAACAATTTTCAAATGTAGTTTTCTCAAAACTTACATTTTAATGTTCAAACTTGATTGTTCGTAACTTCGCAAGGAAACATTGTATGAAACTGATTTTTTTTGGTTTGTTAAAGAAAATACTTGGTTTAATGTGTATTTTTATAATCTGTAAAACTAAATTTTTCAATTTTCCAACTTATGCCTCATTTGGCTCTACCACATACTTCTTAAAAATAAGTAAGTTATTTTTCAAAATAAATTTTTGTCATTTTTAAGGTCACATCTTTAACTTATTGTGACAGCTTCTGAATAAAACAATATTTTTATTTTGCATTTAGGTTATTGAATTGAATCCATTTTTGAAGGAGTATTGTAGTTTATCCAG
Organism: Nesometra sesokonis; assembly: GCA_025631205.1. Lineage (NCBI taxonomy): Eukaryota > Metazoa > Echinodermata > Crinoidea > Comatulida > Antedonidae > Nesometra > Nesometra sesokonis. Next base: position 3,247 of record JAOTQE010070013.1, read on the forward strand.
TATTGGCTGCAATACATCTTATGAAATTCTTGAAGAAATCATCCTTGTAAACGAAAGTAATTATGAGTTTTCAGCCCTGCCCACAGAATACCACCACGAACTAGCACATAAATTATCACAAGAAGATGATGTTGATAAGTCAAATGGTCATGATGGTTACGGAGATTCTGATGATAAAAATCATTACCACGATCCTTACCCAAACACGGCCCTATTGTCCATCATCTTAACATTAGGAACATTCCTTGTTGCTTATTTTCTGAGAGGCTTTAAGAACAGTACATTTTTGGGACGGACAGTAAGTACACTTTCCTTTAACATTTTTGAAATATTTCATCTTGTAGCAAAATTTTATTTCTTAATACTTTTACTCTTCGTTAACTTAGTTTACAGGTAATTAGCTTAACAGATACTTAATTTAACAGATGCTTAGTTTAACAGGTACTTATAGTAGTTTAACAGGTACTTAGTTGCTATGACTTTGATAGTCATGATCATGATGCAATTATCTGTTATAATGAATCAAACAACACAATCTAGTGTATGGTGGTTAGCCCTCTGTTGTTGTCCCTATGGTAAAGGGCTCTAGATTATTCAATAAGGGACAAGAGCAAAAGAGCTGACTACTATACGAAAGGTGGGGCTTGTCACCGAACCAGAAAAACATTACATTAATAAATAATAATAATAATAATAAACAAGATTTATATAGTGCACATCTCCACCAATGGTGCTCAAGGCGCTTAGGCACATGGTCATTTGTGTGACCACAGCTATCAAAGTTAGGGGAAACGTAGCAAGTAAGTAGTTATTGTTCCTTCCTCAAGTGTAAAAACAACACTGCAAAAGCTGATCTATAAAACATGTCCACCTCCATCTTGGGTAGTATTTGTCAAATACCAACCTTCTTTGTTGTAATCAGTTTGTTGCAGTTTAAGTTTAACAGTATGTTCTGTTTTAGCTTTGTTTTGTTGTTTCCTCTGCTTCTCATCTCCTTCACAGCTGTTTAGGATTCTTATTTAAAGATGGTGGGGCCCTCCGGCATGTGAGCTATTTTCTGTACATATCTCTAGATATGTTGCTAACAATATATAATATGCAAATACTATTAATGTTTTGATTTATGTTTTTCAGGCAAGAAGAATAATTGGAGATTTTTCTATTGCAATAGCCATCATGCTAATGGTACTATTGGATTATGCCATCCAGAACGTAAAAACAGCTGTATGTAATTAAGTTCTTTTTTTTTAAGACTATCGCCTGCATTCTTAAAACCGACTATAGTCGTAGTTTGAACTAAAACTTTAAAATGACGTCATTTCATATTCTTAGAATAAACTATGACAAGAACTGCAACTAAAGCCAGGGAACCGCGACTAAATCATGGCTCTGGAAGACCGATTTTTCTAGCCTTACTGGAGATAGAATAATCACTGACTAAATCAGTTTTTAAACCTCATCTTAAACCTATAAATGAACAATGCATTTATTATTATTTGTTGCAAAATGTAGCCTTATATCCATTTTATGATTTGCCAAAATCAATTGCAGTAGGTTAATTTTGATAAGGTGCAAAACAAGGCTACTGTAATGTATGTAATTATACGTTTTTGCATCAGGGAGAATACTAGATAATAATTGTAATTGTAATTGTTTTGCCCAACTCTGACATGTAAATGTACTGAATACTCAGTACAATTGAGAATACTCGCAAGTTGTTCTCGGGTGGGATTCAAAAACCCACAATCTCCAGGTAACTAACCTGGCATCTGTACCACTAAACCACCGAGCTTGCACTTAGTGGCTAGGAAGATAATTCGAGCCCAAAGCAGCGGCAGCGGGTACTGCAATGTATGTAATTAAACGTCTTTGCATCAGGGAGAATACTAGATATAATTGTTTTTGCCCAACTCTGATGTGTAAATTCACCAAATACTCAGTATATGAATAGAGTTATCTGGTATCTTGTAAAAAAGTATGTAGGCCACTAATCATGTTTATTATTTCAGAAATAATAAATGGGTAAATTTCAAAAAATGTTTTGGATGGATTTTGGAAGGAATATCCCTTTAAACTGGCTAGGTATTGTCACTTGAAAAATGACAAAAAATTGATTTTGAAAATAACCTGCTAGTTTCGAAGAAATATATAATTTATGACCATGAAACTAGAAATTAGGGTATTTTATAATTATTTACCACTCATATTGCAATTTTATGCTAAAAATCAGCCAAAAACCTCAAAAATGCTGGAAACCTCTTAAATTTTTATCATTTCTCAGTGTAAAAATGTTAAACGATTTTTTAAAAATTATTTTCTATTCTCAAGTTCTTAAATTTGATGTTACTTTATTATGAGCAAGTTAATTTCAAAATTAATGTCATTGATTTTTTTGTCATTCTCAAGTGACAATACATCTCTAAGTGATTAATACAAATCTTTATCATATTTAATATAAATACACTACTCTCTCACCTCTCCAAAAAATAATCACCCAAAATGTTTTTTTTTTCAACAGAAATTACCTGTTACAGCACATTTAAGAGATGGAAGATCTATGGTTATTGATCCATTGGGAAAAAATATATCTGTATCAATGATATTTGCTGCAGCTATCCCTGCTTTTATGGTCTTTATTCTTCTATACATTGAAATTTTACTGACAGGGTAAGTTAATAGAAACCTATACCCAATTTGCATGTAGACATTTTCCTCAAATGTAACAAGTTGTTAAAGTTTTTACTAAGATCTCTGCGTGTGAAAGTAACAATCTCAGTCCTTGTGAAATCCTGTAACATCTTTTATATTTTACTGGCCTTGGAGTGGCCAGTAAACATTACGAGATGTTACAAGTTATGAATATGATGCCTTCTGAGATGTTAGTTAAATACTGATATAGAAAGGAATTTTCTTTTGACAAGAACATCTTGCAAATGCGTGATTTCTTTATTTTTAAAGTATCTTCATAAAATGTCTTTCAGTTACAATTGTACTTCTTGTATCATTTTAGAAAACAAATGTATAGAAAGCCACAGTGAGATTTTTCTCAGTATGAAAATATGCCTTAAATTTAATATTTAATATAGAAACTTATATGATGAATTTAAACAGTGAAGCAATGAAAAAAAATCAGTTGATTAGAAAATGGCTGTGACTTATCAGCAACAGAATTTATTTTATAAACTGTAATAAATTATATAATAACAATTTTTGAATATTTTTATGATGATTCGTTTGTTTACAGGGTTGTTGTAAACAAAAAAGAAAACAAATTAAAAAAAGGCTCAGGCTACCATCTAGACCTGCTTATTATGGGCGTTTTATCGTTCATCTCGGGAATCCTTGGTCTACCCTGGATGTGTGCGGCAACGGTACGCACGGTATCCCATGTAGGAAGCGTCAGTACGTTCTCGCAAGCGTCTGCACCTGGTGTCAAGCCAAAGCTAGAACACATTAAGGAACAACGTGTATCAGCGTTTATGGTTAGCTTTTTAATAGGTATGTTGATGTTGATATTATTTATTGGGTTTGAGTCTACTAGGCAAGAACCCAATATTGCTTTAGAACTTCATGATGATGATTAACGTTGAAATATTAAATTTTGATACCATAGCATATATGTCATTGCTGTCATTATACTTATCTTAATAAAAAAAATATGGTTTTAAAATTGAAAAGGTTAAATGGTATTTTTGGTGTAATAAAAATTAAAGGGTTGATTCATTGACAGAGGTAGTTAACCCAGCTTGGAGAACATGCCGTGAATTAGATCATTTTGCTTGGTGGTTGGTAAACTGCACACTAACCAATAAAGTTTGTAAACAATTTTAAAATTTCAATCACATCCAACAGCGTAATTGCCAATTACATGATGGATATACTGCATCATGCTTATAATCTAAGACTCATTATGAGGCTTAGGCAGTAGTGTTGTTGTCCTGAGAATAATCCTAATGCTTTGGTCAGAATTGAACCCAGGATCTCGCGATTGGTAGGCAAACACATTAACCACCAAGCTACAGCGCCACTATAAATGATGAAAGTAGTGGTATTTCACTGGTAGCTTGAGCCACCCACCTAAAAATCCAAATAAAATATTAAAGAAACGGGCCCAAAATATATATGAAAGAAAGATTCAATTTGTAATAAAACAAATGTCTAATTGTAAACACTTTGATTAATTAGGTTTATCTGTGTTTATGAAGCCGATACTTAGTCAGGTACCAGTGGCAGTGGTATATGGTGTCTTCATCTATCTTGGATTCTGTTCACTCAGTTCATTACAGTTTATTAGTCGTCTTCAGATTTTATTTATGCCAAGTAAATATCACCCAGATGTTAGCTATGTTAGAATGGTAAGTAGGAAATATTGTCGATTGTATTGTTGCACCCTGTACAATTTTGCTTTAGGCCTAAAATAAGAACTTGTTTGCTCTCCCCTGTTTCAAGTTAGGGTAGGGGTGGGTGAAATTTTTTCAGCTAAAATCTCACTGAGATATCACATCCAAGAATATCATAATTCAAGAAAAATCAGAGGTGTTACCCTATGTTATTAGCTTATTACACATGGAAACAACTTACACCTTAGCTTTTATCTTGACCCCCAGTCGTTATGCTGTAGATTAGCTTAATTTGTGAATCTTTTTTTGCTTGTCAAATTAAAAAGTGGTAACAAGGCAACCCAAACCGGATATACTGCACCCCCTTTAGCCGAATCCTGGATCCGCCCCTGCAAACCTGTGCAGTATGTATTCACTAACTGGAGCAAATCTAAAAACAAAATGCCCATGTATGACACATTTTTTGCCATTCACTCATGTATGCACCAAGTTTCAGTCTGTAGGTTATACAATACCAAGTGATATTTGCATTTTTTCCAACAGGTGAAGACATGGCGGATACATATGTTTACCATTATTCAGTTTCTTTGTTTGGTGGGATTGTGGATGGTGAAGATGTCTCTTGTTGCTATAGCCTTTCCATTCTTTCTTATGTTGCTTGTTCCTGTTCGGCATTTTCTTAAGAAATTTGTTTATTCAGAACGTGAAATTAATGCGGTAAATATTCAACTTTTGACTTTTAATAATAGTAATACATTTTAATAATAGTAATAGTAATATAAAATAATAATTAAAATAATATGTGCATTTATATAGTGCTTATTGTTTAGTGCTTCCAGTCTTTGTAAAAAACTATGGAATACAATCCATTCCATAATGTTGCAGCTGTAATCAGCGCATATAGCATTTATGCCTCCCAGGTACCCACTTATACCCCTGGGTGGAGAGAGGCAACATGGATAATGTGTCTTGCTTAGGAACACAAACAGCCTACCAGAATGAGCCTCGAATCCCAACCTCGTGATTGGAAGTCCAAAATGCAACCTCTGCACCAACTGCTTCCATGATGGCATTCAACCTTTTTTCCTAACCTATAATGAAATTAATATGGGCATAAATAAACTTGATGCTCTCCAAACCAAACCGTCTATAAAACTAAACAAAACAGTGATTTGAAGTTTAGGAAAATTTCTCTGTATCACATAATGTACAGGTATGGACATAATCTACACATTTATGTTGCCTTAAGAGTTTCTGCTTAAAACTATGGGCAGAAGTGCCTCCAAAATAATACAATTAACTGAGGGGTGCAGCCCCAAAGAGGATAGTACTATTTGGAGGCACAGAGTCCCATACAGTAACCGTAACCAGAAACTCAAAATAAGCAACATGTATCGGGTGGGCATAAAAAAATTGCCCGTATTTTGGTGATGCATTGCTCCACTATACTTTGGTCAAACTATTTAAACTTTACACATTCAAATGACATTATGTTGGTATTATATTAACCAATTTTCAAGTCCATAGCCCTAGCAGTTTTTATACAGAGTTAAAATGAAAACATAGCCTCCAAAACATGCGTTCTAGTGACCCACATTATATCGCGCGTCAGCTGTCATGGGTAGAGCACACGACGAGCCTGTATGACACGCATCAATCAAGGATCATATGAAAAAAAAGTGTCTGGTACTAGTGTTTAAGACACTCTTCTGCCAGTTAAGTATGAGATTTGTTGAATCAAGATATTTTTTCTGGTGCGAACAAGAAATTGATAACAACATGTTTAAAAAAAAGGGCTGGAGAGAGAAAAAAAAATGTGAAAGTCTTTAAGGCTTCATGAGAAAAAAAAAACTGGAATAAAAGTTCAGTTACCAATACAATTAGAAAATTTGAAAGAACAGGCATTCTAGAAGGGAAGCTGTGCAGTGGACGTTGACCCAAAACTGTTTGCTCCGAAAAATATTTTCATAATATGGAAAAGCACTTTGTTCACAGAAGAAAAATATCTGCATTGACAAATTGAAGGGACAGATTGTGATGAACCTCGAGTATCTCGGAGTTCTGTGAGAAATATGACCAAAGAACAGGAAATAAAATTGTACAGCGAACACAAATTTTAATTATGATAATTATAATGGTTTGACAGAAAGGAAAATAGTTTCACAGAAACCTTAAAAATAAATTTTCGAGGAGAAAGAGAATGGCCTCGTAGATGAAAATGATTCATGCAATAGCAATAACAGAAATCTTCGGAATTTGCGTTTTTGACTCATATTGATTTTAGTCCCATGAACAGAATTCTTAACAGATGAATTTGAAAATTGGTCTGTACACTGCGAACATGATATTCCTTAAGTGTGTCTAATTTTAGAAACTGACGATAAAGGGTTTTGAAGATATCCAGTGTCAAAGTACAGGCAATTTTTTTATGCCCACCCGGTATATGTTTTATATTCTAAATCAGACATTTTAAAGATAAATGGCTTACCTTTCCCGTAAGCTCTGGGGAAGTGTGCTGCCGACATACACTAAAGCAGCTGGTATTTTCCATCACGTCGCAGAACACAGACTCAATACTCATCACAACTGTCAATAACTTCACTTTGTGAAAAAGTATACTATAGTGCAAAGTGATATCCGTGTTGTGAGATACCAAGAATAACTGTGAAAATTCAAAGTGGAATCAGCGGGATCCTTCTAGTGGTGATTGGGCAGTACATCAGATAAAATTCTGTAACCTTTTTCTGAATAGTGCACTGTGTTCTTTGATTTATACATGGACCATGTTGTACACAGGACCCACGGCTTGACATCTTATCTGAAAGACAGTGCACTATTAACTTACATTTTGACCCTCTAACACAAGGAATGTGCCAATGAATTTCACACGGTAATCAGTAAGTAGCTAAAATTCAGCGCACAGCACAGTGACTTTCACCAGCTGATTGAGTTGTTGATAACAATGACTCTTTGTTGAGGATATTGATAAATTGATGAATGTTACTAACAACAATGGCCATAATGATTTATAAATTTCGTGTTTTTTTTTTTCAGCTTGATAGTGAGGAAGAAGAAAAGGAAGATGGAAACCCAGATGAACATTTCTGATTGGCTATTTAAACCATGTTGCTATGGACACCAACATCATTTTGCATAACCAGATTGGAGAAGAGCTTAAAGATGTGTTTCATAAGTTGTTGTTTGATATGGAAAAATGAAACAGAAAAACAGACACAACGAGTAAGAAATAAGTACAGACTAGGCGGCCTGTACTATTATCAGATTCAGAGTGAATATTGGAATATTATTATTCAATTTTGCCATTTTGACTGGTTCAGTATTATAGTATTAAACTGCGTAGTTCAATACTAGCTTCTGACATCACTTTTTTTTTTTCTGTAAATGGCAAGCGCACAAGAGCTAGGCCTTGGCAATAACCACCTGTTAAAACTCAGCATTTCGCACAATTGATTACTTACTGTTGATTACGAAGAATTACTAAGTAATAAGGAAACCTACAAGAGTTGCTGTTAAGGTTTTTCGCAAATATCTGCGAGAGAAGGACAATGATTTTAATTTTTAAGACCTGGGCCTAGGCTAGCTATGTCTTGGTCACCGGCGGTAGGTCTAGATTAAGCCCTGACATATCTATACTTACAATTAAGGTATATTGAATAATAATTATAATATTGAATGCTATTTTCGGGGATACCGAAAAATATTGAACTCACTGTTTTCATTCAAAGGCATTCAATATTGTACAATTATTTTGTGATGAGATGCATTGGATTTTCGTTTCTTCACCACAAAAAGAATGTCAAATGTGGTATTTCAAGAAGAAAACCTATTTTCTTTCAACCTGAAATGGGTGTTGTTTCCATCCGATTTGGAACTTAAACTGATAGAAAGTAGACTTATCAAGTATTATATACTGCAGTGCTCTAAAAAATGTTTTATTGGGAAATTTTTGTTAATAGCTGGCAAACATACAGAATATGTTACACGTGAAACCCATGCTACAAGTTGATGCATACTACATTTTGTCATTTTTTAAAAAGAAAATAGTAGGTTAGAAAACCTATAATGAGGAAAAAGCACTTTTTAATACTAGGATGTCTACACTGGATATGGGACTGGCATAGTACTTTTGTAAATAGAAGTTTTTGCGTCAGAGACTTAAACCAACTACATCATCGAACCTTAAAGTGCAAGCTCATCGATCAAGTCATATGGTTACCAGGCTCAGGGGAGTACTTAGAGGGAGGTGCAAATGGCGCACGTCCCCTCTACTGTCATAAAAGTGTATTACCACACCCTTTTTTATATTACGTGTGCCCCTTTAACATTTTACCCCACAGAAAAAAAAATGACAAGCATTTGATTTGATAATTATATCAGAAATAGTCAAAAAAACTCGCAAAATAAGGCAAAAGTATTGTTTATTTTTTGCTTTTACACTTTAAAACACTGCCAACTCGCTCATAAATAGTGCTCCCTGAGGCTAGTGATATTGAGATCTCTGTGAGAGTCCCACCCAAAAACATTTTTTTTTTTTACGAGTAGTCGGTTCAGACTATACAGTGGCAGATATACGGGGAGGGGGCCCTTAACAGGCTTAAGCCCCCTAAAATTAACCCACAAAAATTAAATTTTATTTTGGATTTAATGACAATAGACTAATCAAAAAAGGTGCACAGCGGCTGTATATGGAGATTCATAGGAGCATATGTCAGACTTACTATTGCAAGGGTTTTTTTTGTTTTGCTTGCCAAAATCTAAATTTTCGCAAATAAATTCCGTCTACTTTTGTACTTAATTAAAAATATACTCATTGTTTTTTTTTCACAAAATAGTAGAATTTTGTTGGTACTGAGGAATTAGTACAATGTGTTTTTCTATTTTGAATGTCTGCAGAAACACAAGAATTAGACAAGATAATCAGAAATCATTATATTCTAGAACAATGAGATTCAAATCAGTTTTGTAAGTGCCAGACCTTTTTACCATGCATATAACTTTTTACTTTGAAAGTGTTTCTGCTAACAATCAAATTTAAACATACTGTACAACTAATCATAGTTGATTATTATTAATGTAGTATAAATATAAACCCATTTTAATTTAACAATTAAAAATTGCATATCCTGTGCATAACATTACTTTCTTCACTTATGAGTTGTAAATAAATATAAAAAATCCTTAATTTTCTAGTAGCCTTAATTAAAAAAATAAGGCTTTAATTTCAACATTTTTGTGCAATTTATCAGTTACAGATAATACTGTTGTGTATTTTCTACGATAGTACTTTGTGTTGCCAAAAATTACATGATGTGTGCAAACGTATACCGCTAAGAATAATATAATTTTAAAATTTACCAAGTGTACATTATGTTTTGAACAGTACTGGACTGTTTTAAATCGATTCATTTAGAAGTGTTATTTATTATCATAATCAAATGATAATCATGTTTAAACATTATTTTTGTATAACTCAAGTCATTATATAACTCATATTAACCATGTTGAAATTCCAGACACTATTTAATTATAAAGCATATTTTATGGTTTTTTAGGGAATATTGAATTCAATTGCTTTTGAGTTTTTAGTGAATTCATAAATTGCCTTCGGCCCCTGCAGGGATCCGGTAATTTCTTCATTCACTAAATACTCACCACAGGCAATGTTTTTCTGTTATTGTTTCCAATAAAAACACAAAAATTGTATTATTTTTTTATTGTTATTTGTAACATTTTAAGTGAATGCATTCAGAAGCATTATGAATGGAATGCTTGCATGTTAAAAGTAAAAATATATCAGACAGCATTATTTCTTATATTTATTTTTAAATTTATCATAAAAGACTGAAATATTGTTTTGTTGATATCTACTCAGTATTTATAATTATAAATTACAAGTACTGTAAGAATGTTAGATTGATACTTGCAGTGATGTAACAAGGCACCTGATACTATAACGTCCACAATCAATTTCAACAATTTTGGTAAAGAATGATTGTATATAGTAGAAACAGTGTAATAATAAAAATAAGCGTTTACAAAGTGCCCTTTGCCAATGTCTTGCAGCACCAATATTAAACTGTTTAAACAGAAGAGTTTTAAGAAGTGAATCTGAAGTGACTAAAAGATTATGGTGGACGGATGTAGAATGGATGGATGTAGAATGGTAACTGATTTCTGACAAATGTGACATGTCATCACAAAATAGTCATGTTGTACAAAAAGCACAAATGAGTTATCATTATATTTTGATAGAAGGTATTATAAGCTATAAGATCCACTGATTAATCTTAAGATCCACTGATTAATCTTAAGATCCTCTGATTAATCTTAAGATCCACTGATTAATCTTAAGATCCACTGATTAATCTTAAATAGAATATGAGTACTAAAACTCTGAAAAATGGCAACTATCATTTTTTGTAGTTTCAGTACTCATATTTTATATTATAAGCTTCAATTTGGTTTTTAATTAAATTCATCATCATGGGTATAATCAGAGAAAAATGATTTTGAAATATCCATGTATACATGCACACTTTAAAAGATCTGTTTACTTCTTGTATGTTTTTCTATCAATTTTAAAAAATATCCTTTTCAAAATGTAACTCTGAAACATGTTTATTGTAAATAAACAAACAAGATGTTTATTATAAAATTTAAGTAACAAAACTTACCCGTAACAGTTAAAATCTTATTTTTATAAAATTATGACTTTCTGTCTATTTTTGTGGATATCTCAAAATGACGTGCCATACAACACAACTCATTTTGTCATGACACCTCACATAGGGTACTTGGGCAAAGAAACATGTTATCTATAAAACAATTTAATTTTTAGCTACACTGCCACTCAAAGAAAGGCCATCTTGTAAGGCCCCTGCAGTTTTTACTTCAAAATTCAATTCTGGTTTATTTATGATCAGTACAACTCATGCAGTATACTCAATTTTTAAGATGTTATTTTTTTATGTTTTCGTTTGTGCTATAATTATTTTTGTTATCTGAAATAGCTTGTTAAAGCAATAAGAAAGAGAGTTTATGATATATAAATATATGTTACTGAAAAACTATTTGTATGTTCTTTATGAATTGCTTTGAATTTTTAAGTTGTATGGCTTGAGTGAGTGGGAGCAGTTGGCGCAGCAGTTGCGGTTCAGAATCCCAATCAAGAGGTTGGTGTTTCGAGACGCACCTAAGCAACGCACTTTACTCGCATTGTTTCAGTCTAACCAGCTGTACGATGGGTCTAGCAAATTGCTGGAAAGTAACCTGCGATGGACTTGTGTCCCATGCTAGTCCAGCATACTCTCATCCACTTGACGCTACTGAAACTGGAAATAAGGTCCAGCCCTATAAGCCATAAAACTGATGTCATAACTTTCATTCCTTGTCACAAATCTAAAACTTTTTGAAACGATAATCAAGTGTGTAGTGGACATCGTCCACGGACGCCCATCCAAACTTTTTCCCCATTTGGTAGTGATGCACTGAATTACAAAAATGACCAATGCCACGATTCCTTATATCCTGCTTAAACATTTTGAGAAAAATAATTTACAGTAAAAAACTGGACATACTATAAAACAAAAATAGGAATGGCCCTGATTAATTTTGATTTATTTTTTGAGTGAGTTTTCACTTTACAAACAATACAATATATATGACACAATATATATAAACATGCAATAGCTGCATTTTTTATTTTCAAATTTGTTCGCACACACATAATTACAAGTTAAACATGGTTGCATAAAAGTTAACTGTACAAAAAATATGTTTTACCAGTTGAACAAGTAAGAGTAATGTCAATAAACCCTTTGACGGTTGCAAACCACATGCATAGGCTTTGCAGTTTAGTATCTGGCTTATACGACACTAAAGATAATAAGATTTTTATTTGTAATTTTTCATTTTATACGAGTCTTAATACTATCCATACAAATAAAATTTTATTAGTAAAAATTAAGTTGTAAAATATTCATATCAGCATGTATTTTTTTAAACAAAAGATAATTATTTTCTAAAATACAAAGTTTGTAAAATTAATAATGTCCTTTAAAATATAGATTAAGTGATACAATACAAGGATGACTATTTACACCAAAAACGAATTGCTTGAAAATTATCTATATTTTTAGGACAAGATTAATATTTTAGATAAAATGTTTTCAAAATATTGAATTCACTTATTAAGATAATAACGATAAACTTTTTTCTGGACTGTTATCTAATAAAGCTAGCTACATATCATGACTCATGAGTTGTGATACATAGCCAGCTCTATTAGTTCAGAGTACTGTAAGTCCAGAAGAAAAGTTTTATTACTACTATCTTTTATCGCATTTCTGGATGATTCATAATATTCATAATTACAATGATTACACTACTTAAATAGTGTTAACAAATATGGATTTTGTGATAGATAAATGTCTATTGACACTGAAACAAAAGTTATTCCTCATTCCTGTAGAAAATGCACATAGTACTTGTGGTAAATCAAGTATGTTAAACATACCATTCTGATTTACCATGTTTTTACAAAATAAATACTTATCCTGAATTATGTTTGGCAGGCCTCAATTAATTCTCTCCTGAGGGTGGGGGCCTGTTACTCTACATTTTACAGGTCTGTATTAATTCCCTTCAGGGAGTGGGGCATTGCGTTCTTAATCTTATCTCCAAGCCCCTTTTTTTGTCTCAAGGATTAGTCGCTCTCCAGATGGTGGGGACCATTTGATGAGTCTCAATCAACTTCTCCATTTATGTCTCTCTGAAGCATTCGTGTCTGGAATGTCCACTTTAGATATGCTTCCAAACACTGATCCAACCTTTTTTTTGATCTCTCTCAGCCTCATGGCACAGTCAATTGAATATTTCTGGCCATACACTGATCCAGGCATTGCAGTTGACATGTCCATACGATCATACTATTGAAACTGGAGCAGGCACAAACAAAACTAGAGGGAACCTAAGATTACATACCTCCATCAACTTACTAATTATCTGCTGTATAAATTCCCTCAATAAACAGTTTGTGATAGAAATTGGTATATGTAATCAGCTTGAGATCATTAGTCTAGGTACATTGTGGCCAAGTTGCAAGAGTTTTTGATAAAAACTGTAGCTTGTAGGCTGTTTACAGACACACACTGACAGATAAATAAACTGGAATGAATACATAACCTCACCAATTTTGTTGGTGGTGGTATTAAAACTATAATCAATACAGCCAACTCTCCCAAAACTAAATGTTACCAGTGCGGATCCAAGTGGGAACACCCAGCCCGGCCCCTTTTGACTTGACAGAATATTATTTGCAACCAAAAAATAATAATTTTTTGCACACTGTACCTTTTTAAAAATGTGCACTAGAGAGCATCTATACAGAAAAATTTCATGGACCTTAGGAAAGCCTTGGACCACACCTACATTGCTGTCAGTTTTCTGTTAATCCCACACCTGTGCTTGCATAACATGGTATCGTGTACCGCACCCA
>JAOTQE010070024.1:0-17102 GCA_025631205.1 Nesometra sesokonis
TGATATTCACAACAAATTCAACATTGTATTTTGTATTTTAAATAACAAATAATATTATGGGATATTTCCATTTGAAGATAACTAAAGCCTTATTTAGTTATTCTAATGTTTACTGAGTTATAATACATATTTTACTATATGCACAACATTTTGGGCGTGTCTGGCAGACCTCCGCAGGGAAAAATTATCTGGTGTTACCAATTATGACTTTCACATGATGTAATTATTTAATCAGAATTTGTTTCAAGTGATACCTAAAATGTTTGACCAGCCAATTTTGGGGAATCTATTAGGGGGTCTGGCGGACCCAAGTCAGAAGATATACTTTCTGGCAAGTGTATTATTTTTTGTACTTTGTAATGTTCGTTGAACAAAACCATTTTTACCTGGTACTTTTTATGTATAATATGGTTCATTTTTAGCAGCATCACCATTATGGACAACATTCCAATTATGACTTTCATATGATATAATTACCTAATCAGAATTTGTTTCAAGTGGTACCTATAATGTTTGACCTAGCCAATTTTGGGGCATCTTTTAGGGGGGTCTGGCGGGCCCAAGTCAGAAGATACACTTTCTGGCAAATGTATTATTTTTTGTACTTTGTAATGTTCGTTGAAAAAAACCATTTTTTACCTGGTACTTTTAATGTATAATATGGTTCATTTTTACCAGAATCATCATTATGGACAACATTTCGGCCGTGTCTGGCAGACCCCCCGCAGGGGATAAAATGTCTGGCGTTGCTAATTATGACTTTCACATGATGTAATTATTCAATCAGAATTTGTTTCAAGTGGTACCTATAATGTTTGACCTAGCCAATTTTGGGGAATCTTTTAGGGGGGTCTGGCAGGCCTTAGTCAAGGGAAAATTTGTCTGGCACAAATGAGTTGGATTTCAGGGAGGTACATTGGAAATTTGTATGTATCAATCACATGGTACTGAACAATGTTTGAACTAGGCATTATTTTTTACTACATTTTGGGCCCCCAGAGGTCATATGCAGTGGGGGGTGACCGGCAGAAGTCCAGCTCAGAGTAGGGTGGGTTGTTGCCTAGAAGACCCTAAACTCAGAAATTGGTACTGCTTTCGTATGACCAAAACGCTGCTGGCTGCCGGTCTAATATTTATAAAAGATATGAATATACTGACCACCCTGGTACAGCTAAGCAATCAAGTGGAAACTAATCCAATTATTAATTGTAATAAGACTAGACAAAACTTTCTAATGGGGATGTACACCTAATGTTTTTCTGAACAAGGAATGGATATTTCAACAATTTAAATACAGTCAACTCACCCAACACTGAAACCTTTGATAATAATTTATATAGTGGGGAGGCCATACTTTTACCAGAGTAGTGTAAAATGAGTACAGGTATGGTACAGATTTCTTCCAAATTACCACTGTTTCGAGGGTTATTTTTACCATATTTTACCTTATATTTTATCATGCATGAGAAAAAATATTTGCATGACATAACTGTCTATGCGTGAGAATTCTGCTGATGTGTGACAACAGTTTAAAACCAAGACATCCAAAATAGGTCTCAATTCGTGGAACTCGAACATTATGCATGAGATTTGGCAGGTATAGTTGACTGTACCCATACAAATAATCTCGAGAAACTTGCTGTCAGGACAATAAACCCAACAAGTATACATTACCATTCTGGTAAAATGGTCAATTAGACCATTTTCAATGGGCATTCCTTTCAAAATACACCCCAAAAAGTTTATTTTTTTAGTTTTATTCTTGGATAGGAAAAAAGCTATTAATTATTATCAAACTCTTTTAGGCTAGGTCTGGACTATAATTCTCCCATACAAATAATCTTGAGGAACTTGCTGCCAGGACAGTAAACCCGACAAGAATATATTATATTGTTTCCTCCCATTTTATTTCCCGGCTATACACAAATTTTCTAACTGTTCTCTCCTCATTACATGCCCAAAACAAGGATAACAACACTTACTAGTACCGGTATTAATATTTCTACTAAGGCAAGGATTTCGGTCACTCGTCAGGGGTTTTCACTCTCTGGGTGCTTCTAGTGCTTTTGATGACTGTGTTAATGTGAACATCTCAAAATTGCTGTAATTGACTTTTTTTTTTACTGTCTTGCTCGACATCCATAAACCTTATTCAGGAATTGGCATATCCCTAATTTAATTCTGAATTATTTTATGAGGGCATTCTATTATGAATTAATCTCAACATAAAGTAAAACTAGGAAATATAAACAATAACAAATATTAAAATGATATAATATGTAAGTAGTATAATAAATTAATTTAATTTACATACAGAGGTAGGCCTAGTAGAAATATAAAAACATAAATTACTATACAGTTGCCTATAATTATAAACAATCTGATTTTGAGAAAATGGAAAACATTTATTTTATATACCATCGTCAATAACCATTAAATAATTGAATTTTATTTTTAGAATATCTTACAAATTATAAAGCCTCTAATTTGCACAAATAGAATAAAAAAAAAATAGAATTTCATGAGTTTTTCATTATTTTGGTCATTAATTTTTGAAAACTTCCTGCTGAGTTGATTTTGTCAGAGCCATTGTAAACAGAGTGAGCCCTCAATTGTTGGAATGATGACAAAAAATAGTAGGAGGTCAAAACGACAGTAAAATCGTCCGCGATTAAAACGATGGTGTTTGTAAACTTTTAAAACGTAATTACATATAAAGTTTTTCCACGATTGTCATTTACAAGTAATTAAGTATATATTGAGGACCCAGATTCAATTATATGGTAAGTTTGTTTTTATAATAAGTTGCAATTGTCATGTCATTTTACCGTTTTATTGGAGTGGGATGCTGAAATCGTTGTGGTGACCTCACAAAGTGAGTAGGTAAACGACGCCTCTCCACCGTAGGATTCAGCTTGACAAAATGCAGGCTAGGCCTAGGCAAGTAAGCCTAACTTAGGGCCAATGTTCTTGTTTCTGTGAGGCCTGAATTTTATGTATGCTCTAATGTTTAACACAAGTTGTATGTTAAGGAATTTTAGTCCACCATGTTTTAATTAATGTCATCATGGGAATGTTTTAGCCCAGTAATAAATGATCGAATTTTTGGCCTGATTACTGAAAAGACCATTTTCAGTTAGCCTAGGCTAGCCTAGCCAGGGACTGGCCTAGCCTAGTAAATACCATCTAAGACCTAGATGATCCACTCATTACCGGACCTCTGAGCCACTGCACTGCTATTCTAGTTAATGTTAACTTAGGGTTGTTTTTATCAGAACTTAAAAAAGCGTTCAGCCATGCCAGTTGTGGATGTGACAAGCACAACATTTTCTACAGTAATTTCTGTAGAGGTGAAGAGAAAGAAGAAACAGTCATGGTCATTTTTTAAAGTTAAACCCCAGGGGACCACATTAAAACATATCCATTATACCATTAAATAGGACATTGAATGGATGGTGCTGTCAGTTAACACTGTGTTCAAAGGAACTAAGGTCATTAATTTGAATTGCATCTCAATATTCAATACATCTTAATTGATCCATACATGGATTGACAGTTTTATTCATGCTGCAAAAAGCTTGCAAACTTTCATTTTAAAATACCTTTGAATTGTAAAAAATTACCACAAGGAGAAAAGATTTTACAAATTTTATTGTTGCTACATATATTGTGGCATGGTAATGAAACCTCTGGAGAACCACCGGAGACAGTCCCAAATTTCATGCGTGACAGATGATCGGCCAACGGATGATCGGGCCCACATAAAGATGATTGGGTCCATGATGGTGTGAACGTTTAGGCCCAACTCAAAGATTATTAGGGTAGCATCTCATTTCAACCATTTTTTTATATTAAAACTAAAACTTTGAAAATATATATTTATAAATATATTTTTTTCATTTAATTACAAAAAATAATTTAAACAATGTTGTATTATGTCATAAATTTGCAAATTTTACATGATCAGTTTATCTCACACATCATTCAAATTAAGATGTTTTTGGCCCAGAGACGATCAAGACCAAGATGTCTGGCCCATTGTAATGGACAATCGGACCCAATTAAACTGGGCCCGATCATCCAGTGAATAAGCCCCATCATCCATCCAGGGATGTCACCAGCTTTTTTGAGTGCCGGACGGCAAACAGCGCCCCCTATAGTTCGTTATTGATTGGGGGCGCTGTTTGTCAAAAAAGTTGGTTTGCCGATTGGGGGCGCTGACGCATGTAACAAACCCAAAGCTAGGCGCACGTGTAGGTTTAGCCTATCCTAATTTGCTAGGCTAGGATAGTTAATTTTACTTAAAATAACGATCTTAAACCTGGCAGTTCGGTTTTCAGAACAAAGTAAAAGTGTTGATTCGTGCATGTACCGAACATTCGGATCATCATAAGCCCAGGGAGATACCTCCCTGATAAGCCTACCGCAAACGCACTGCAGGCTCAGAGTCCTAACTAAGACCTAGGCCTAAATGCAGTGTTTATTGTGTAAGATTGGATAGCCTACACCTTGGCCTAGCTTGGCAAATTTATCAAATAACAGTTATTTATTATTAAAATTAAACATTTAATAGTTGTTATGTAGTATACCTCTTGCTTAATTGAACTTAAATACCAATAAAACATCAATTTTCGATCGTTTTTTTTTCTTCACAACATGATTTTACACAGGTGACATTTTTCGCTAACTTGGATCATGTAGCGCCCTCTATTGTGTTGAAAATAAAGAAGTTCTTAATTAAATAATTTTTCATACGTTTTTTCATGATTTAGAAATGATTAACGTATAAATGATGATTATGATAAGACTAGTTTTATATAATTGTTTGTTGTTTAATTAAAATAAAAAATAATAAACTGAAAATAAAGATTTTTGTTGTGACCTTACATTGCTGACATTAAATATTCCATGGAAATTCCCCACATGTTTTCACAAACATGCAACCAGGGCAGGAGTGAAATTCGGTTTTCTGGGTGGTGGGTATTGGGAGACTCCACTGTAAAACTACACCAACTCGTTAGAAAGTATGATAATTTTTTTTAAATTTAGGTAAATAATATAACATGTAAATTTTAAACTAACTTGAAATAATAATCTTGTACTGGTTGACGCAACATAATTCTGTAGGAGCAAGATGTGAACTTTGAACCTTTTTCGTGAACCGTGACCCACCCGTCATATACTCACAATGACTCATGCTGTTCAAGTGTGTGATGAACAATAAAGAAGGGCTGGTTATTTTTATTACATTACAAAACGTAACCATAGAACAAAAGCTGTAATCTTTTGTTTTAGTAATAAGGCTAGGATTTCTATTGTTTTTTGAAGTATCAGTCACGCCCATATTGTTATCGAAATTGACAATCGTGAAGTGTAGAAATAATAGTGGTGGTCGCTAGCCTAGAAATGCATAGGCCTAGGAATAATATAGTGGTGGTCGGTAGCCTAGAAATGCCGGACGGAGAAGTCTAGTGCCGGACGGGGCCGTCCAGCGCCGTCCAGCGTGGTGACATCCCTGTCCATGGGCCCGTTCGTCCATCACTCAATTTCACAACCTCCATGTGAAATTGCTTTGTAACTACGTCGCCAATCTTGTCAAATTAGTACTATAATGATGATCTTCCAACATCCCAGTTCTTAAAAAAATTCCTGAGTTTGAATTTGAAATTTAATTTTTTTAGAAATACTGGTCTGTCATTTTAATGTCATTGATTCCTTCTAAATATTATTTGCCATATTATTACAATGATGTTTTACTGTTGATGCTAAAAAATAGAGCTGATTAATCATTTTTAGTAAATCACAATATGGATTTGCTTCTGTTAGCAATCTCGAAAGCAAAACTAGACCATGATAGAGTACTGTGCTCACTTGGGTGACATTGCAGAAAATTCCCTGAGGAATTGTTGGAAAACCTATATAAATTTTGGAATAATTGAAAGCTCAATTGGAGTCTCATAGTTGTTAATCACAGTGTGACAACAAAATTAAATTTAAACTTTCCAACAATTTCTCAAGAAATCTAAACATCAAAATGTATATTTTATTATCGTTATAAAATTTCCTGTAATAAATACACTCCGTTGGTGAGATTTTATATTGTACAGTATTAGGCTTTGAGGTCTCTGATTGTTCTCTTGTCTTGCTGTAGTCTAGAACTGACAGTAGCAACTACTAATCAAATAAAAGGTCTAGGCCTAGGCATGGAGGTACATTCAAGGTGTAGGCTAATACTATAGAGTTAAGTGACGTACTGTAATAATTTTTGGGTGGAATTAGGATGTTTGTGGAATAAAGGATCATTAAGCAGGAATGTAATTATGCAGGGTGGAAGTGGGTGGGACCACCCACCCTAAAAATGTTCCACCCACCCTAAAGCTTATTTTGAGACCTTCCACTCAGCCTAATTTCAACCTGTCACCCACCCCAAGCCTCTGAAAAAGGTGAAAATATTGCTTTTTAGTCATCATGCCACCCATCCTTACATCTTGATGGCCCATCCTTGGATTTTTCTATCTACATCCATGTTAAAAAACACCCAGCTTAGGTTTTTTGGAACGTCAAGTCACTCTAAGGCATTCAAGTGATATTATTTACAGAAGTGTGATGAATACTATTGTTAAGTTCTATGTAAATGTAAGGAGTTCATTTGATATGACTGTGGTAAACACTATTGTTATGATACAAAGTAACATGCATATAGTGCTAAATGGAAAGAATTTTGTCAACAATAGGATTGGCAATATCCACTGAAAAAAATGTGTACAGTTTTAAGCTTTAAGGGCTCCCAAGTCTCTAGGATTAGCCTGCAGTCTTCAGGAAGTTTGCATCATATCCCGGTCTCCAGGAAATACCCAGGAATTTGAATTTTTCTTGATTATCTCCAGGATTTGTGATAAATTAGCTCATAAAAAAGTAGTATTTTCATTTATTTGGACACCAAATGGTTTTTCATTTGTCAATAATTGTTTTACCAATAGTAAACATCTTTTCATAATCAAACCATTGATGTTCAAATAATATATCACTGTTAGATGCCCATATAATACCCCAAAACAGACACGAATGCTGGCTAACAAATTCATACATTGTATTGTATAATCTGCTATAATTAGAGGAAGTTTATAATACAGATTAAATTAATAATATTTAGACTGTAGCCGTTTTTCAGATTGTCTGTGGTCTTATTTATAATGAAAAGCCAACAGCAATTGATTGCCGAACAATGTTTATGTTGATTTAAGTTAATGGCCGAGCCATCTGTCTATAGCTTACAGACATTAAATTTTTATCCCCCAAGAAATTTCACAATCCTGAAAATAATGTGTGGTCTTTTTTCAGTGAAAGAAAGATGCTGTCATTTGTTTTGGTTTTTTCTCAGGATTTCTAGAGAGATCTTGCCATAAAAAGTTTTGTTGTTTAGAAGTTGAGGGGGATAAAGGGAGGGAGAGGGGTGGTGATGTGGGTTAAAGAATTGGAACAGATGTATCCCTAACCCAAAACAGTTTGCTAGCTATACTCCAATGTTGTAGTATGGGTCAATTGTTATAACCTGTCAAACATATTTCTATTACTATCAGTAAATCTGAAAAAAAAAGCTTTGGAGGTCCTATTGAAGATAGATTTCACATAACTACAATAATGCTACTAATAAAACTTTACTAAATAATTATTTTTTAAACAAAAGAAACAACATTAAAAAAAGTTTTTAAAGTATTTGCCATCTCATCCTTGGGTTCCACGTTCCAACCTGGCTTATCCTTTCATCCCCTCTCGTTCCTCCCTCCAAAATAAATAGCGAGATAGATTAGATAACATGACATTTCTTGTTGGATGTAGGATGAAATATTGAAATATTCCACATTATGATTCCTACTATAAGGTTGTCAATGTGAACATTACAATTTAATTCCAGGGCTGCTTACATATAGACGGATGTATCAACTGAATCCTCTAGGGCAATGTCTTAACAACTGCTAACATCACGTTTGAAGAATGTACAGTTTGGTTTGGACACAGATTTATTTCATTTAGTAGTGGATCATGTATCCGAAATTAAATAAGGCGCAAGATACATACTTCCTCTTCATGCCTAGTTTCACTCACTTAACCTTGATTCCAGTAAAATATCAGATCCATCAAACAACATTGTCTAATGAGCATTTGGTTGTAAAGGGAACACTTAATTCGGAAATTAAATATATGCCATAAAAAATTGACTACCATATTCCAAAACCCACAACAGGTGGAGAAATAGATTTCTTCTGTTCCCCCTAAGGTCTGTGAATCTAGGTGTATTCTGCATGGGTTTCCTGATTTTCATTCATTCATTCATTCATCTCTGGTTTATTCAAAATAAAATGGCATGGTAGAAAAACTGAATTGAGTGAAATTTGCATTAAAATGTACACAGTAAAAAAATTAAAATCTATACAATACAACATTAAAAAACTATATTAAAAGACAAATATGATGAAAACATTAAAAGCGATATCGAACAACAAAAAGGCATACACAGGAAAGGGTCAGGTGACGTTGGGTGGTTATTGCAAAGAGTTTTGATAATACTAGGTACAGCTGATTTTCTAAAACGCTCAGTTCTAAAATTATACTGAGTAAGTTTATCGTTTGAGCGAAGGGATCGTCCTGTACTGATATTCGTATTCGGCTTAAAAAGATGAGGTAAGTTTATTAATGCATTCTTACCAAAATTAACTAATAAGAGCTCACGGCGTCGTTCAAGACTTTCTAGTCCAAATTTTCTATAAATTTTTTCCATAGTTGTAGAAAATTATTAAGTTCAATTTATACATGTGGGTTAAACTATAGTACCAACACCACTTTTAGTTTTTGTTCCACGCTAGAGACAGATACGAACAGGATTAAGTAGCAATAAGAAACAGTAGAGAACAAGCAAAGCATAACTACAAAAAGAAGACAATTGAGGAAAAGAATAGACTACCAAGAAATGTCTGTAAATTTTGATTAAATCGCATAAATAATACTGAACATGTGTCAAAAACTAATGCACATATTCAGTGAATTAATGTCTTGGGAATACACTGAGCATGCTCAAGTTACAAATTAACCTCAAAGCGGCTTTTCTCACTTTAAGAATTGGAGACTGCTACGGCAATGCTATTGATTGGGAATTCTTCATGGCCGAGTTGGTAAGTCAATTGGCAAATACAAGCCGATCCATATGGATGTATGCATCATGAGTTTACAAGTTCGAGCACTGGGTCTTGCAAATTCATAATGCTTCAAATGTCTTTTACCAAAATTCCTTCAATGGGATGGAATGGCATATGACATTTTAACCTTAGCTTGCCAGAGTATGTTTTTTAGATTTTGGGACTCATACATTACAAATGGGAAGGTTGCATATATCAAAAAATGATGACAACCCAGTTTTTTTGAAGAATCTAAGTGCCAGACTGAAATAAATCAGGTATCTTTTGGTATAGGATCTATTACAGATTAAAAAATTTAAACATTCAGATAGGAACAAGTTTTGGTGCGGCACTTTGTAGTAAATTAAATATTTCTTGTAGGATTGCGTATTAACATGTACAGTACATAACCCAATAGAATTAAAAGCCAATAATTCATTGAAAGACAGTGTGCAACTACCAAATAATAATGATAATGATAATGATAATGATAATGATAATGATAATGATAACGACAACGACAACAAATGGAAGCCCATCCCAACTTTTGGCTCATAAGCATAAGCACATATACTCATTTGAAGATCTGAGTTCATTAATACATTGTTGTGTAAAAAATATCAACTTTTTAAGGTTTAAGTATGCATTTTCCAGCTCAAAACAAAACATTGTTATACCGGTAAATATTAGATGTTTTGGGGATCCCCTGATATACTGTAAACCCATATGGTAACAAATAAGAAAGTATAATACATACTCTAAGCAATGCGATACACACCATGACAAACTTGACTAGAGATTTTTTGTTCAAGTATGGTGGGTTTATACCCCAATCAGTGCACTTTAATAATTTAGAGTGTAATAATACTGTAAATTGGATTTCTAGGAATTTAAGTTTACCTTAATTTTTATGAATAAATAATTTTGAATAAAAATGTGTCAATTTTTTTAGCCCTTTGCACATAGTGATTGGGGATAAGAATTCTGGAGGCACATCACTAGCATTGTTGCTTTTTACCTCATCGAATTAACAATTTATATGCAGACCCAAATATAACATTGAATTGTCAATCATATCCTAATAAATACAGCAGCATGGTTATCATAAGGCTGAACCCATCACCTCTATAAAATAAGCCAGCATTAGGCAAGACCATTCACAAACTTATCTGATGTTGATTAGCATACAATTTTCTTCTTTGCCATGCAGAAGATGCGGGAATTGTCTACATTAAATGCCTGAGCGATTTTACTTGCGTGCAGACCTTCAACGAATCGATGCTGTATTAGTCACCAAGATTATCATCATTCTCTCCGCTCACTGACAGCTTTTGAATTTCTTTAATCACAGAGTTGGTACCATGATGCATCAGTTATTTGTTCGTTAACTCGGCATTTGCATAGTGTGTTTGGGAAGGCACGTCTAATCTACATAAATCACGCATTAAGGGTACTTGTTCCATTTTTGCTTGCATTTCTGCTCGATCTCATTTTGATGAATTTTTAATTTGTTAACTTTCCCTGTTTGGATTTTGACAGCTCTTCATTTTAGCCTGAGATTTTACATTTGATTTTTGCTTGGATCATAGAAAGTTAGATTTAAGAAAGGTAGGCATTATCATAACTTGCTTATTTTTCTGAACTTTATTCATAATAAATTCATATCATCAATTATTTCTAGCTATCAATTTTTTATGATCTTTTTATTGTTGTTCCCTTATTGTATAATAACCGGAAGTATAAGATGTAAACAATACTAGGCCTAAACTTGCTAGTGGTAAAACCTATTGTGGCTTAGTCAAGGATTTTTTACCTTTTTTCGTAAATCTTCCGATGTAGAAGACTCTGATTTAAAATTAAAATAATATTTCTGGGCTGTTAGTGTACCTCATCCAACAAATCATAATTTTGAATAAAAATTGTCAAAATATATTTATTCAAGCCTCTGATTCATGATTTTTTTTAAATACAAATATTATGCTAATTATTGTTAATAATATTTTTAAACAATCATTTATTTTATCTTCTGTTTTGTAGATTTAACTTGCTAAGTAAAAAATGTAATTTTTAATTCTATTCTACCCTCCTTTTACCTGATTGTCCAAAAAGTCCACAAAACAAAAGTCACTTGAAGGTTAAAAAAAAGAAATTGTGTTGCCCAAATAAGCTATTTGAAAAGTTCAGTCCGTCCGTTTTTTTTTACCGTAATGTAAACCAATTTTACTGTGTTTTATTATTATTATAGTTAATGTTATTGTTATTATTCATTGCCAAAAACCAAGTACATAACATATAAACAGAAACTGAGGGATTAGGCAGGAACCTAAAGTGAACTTAATCACTATATAACACAAGTTCAGGTTCCTTACTCCCCAAGTAACAACAATATAATTAACTATATATATTAAATATTAAACTATAAAGTTAACTATATTAGTATTTTTAATCACTTTACTTCCTATAGTGACAGTTTCATTTTGGAATAACCTTCCATGCATTTCCAATTTTAGGGAAAAATTTATAAGCATATTTCATACAATTTTTAAGATAATGTAGGCTATCCAAAAATTCAGGATCAAAACGAGTTAAAAAAAGGTAAACTGACCCTGATTTTAAAGTTTGGATCAATCAGGCTTGGGCAACAAAATTATTTTTATTAAGACTAATTAATGTATTGTAATTAAAATCCAAAATCTAAAAGCCACTAATCAACTTAAAATAAGCAAGTATAATACTTACTCTAAGCAATGAGATCCTTAACTATGATTTCTTAGTATAATTTTATTGTATATTTTGAAGTACTGTATGTTGGAATAAAAAGAAATGTAGAAAAAGAAGATGGTGTGTATATCATCAGTATTATACTTTCATACTGTAATTACTTACAGTAAAATTGATATAAATGACTCTAACAGACATTAGTCTTGCACAATAGTCAGTATAAAATAATTGTAATAACTGAGTAGAGTATTATTAAGGTATATCATTGTTCATGTTTTTAAATTAATGACTTCCTTATAAATTAACTAGGTTTAGAAAATCCTTATGATATTATTCTCCATCAGTTGACAGAATGAGAGATTTTAACAACTAGTCAAATTATCTATCCTATAACCTTGACCTTTGACCCCGTGACCCATCGGCAATTCTGGTCTGAACCTACGTGCTTCCACCAAGTTTGGCCAAGATGGGACCAAGGAGTAGCGAAAACAGTTATTTGACCCCAGTGACCTTGACTTTTCCAAAGATGAACACCTCAAGGTCAATTTCGCAGTAAACCTGCATCCACCCACCAAGTTTGATGGAGATCGGCCCAAGGACCTGGGAGGAGTAGAGGAACAAACAGACAGACAGACAAACAGACAAACATTGCTCAAATTATAGTGTGATGATTATGTAGTTAGGATTGGTGCTATATTCAGCCTTCAAAAGTTGACCATAATAAGAATTGAACACCATACCCAAAGATTAGAAGTCAACCACTAGCCTACAGTGTCATTACAAAGTGTTGATAGCACGGTTAGCTCAAGGCATTTTACATGCAATAACACGTTTTATAATAGCAGCAGTATTGTACCTGCTATAATACCCTTACACCTTACATAATCAATATACATGGAATTTGTAATCAATTATTATTCACAGGCTAGTTGTAGGTAAATTTTTTGACATTGTCTTCTATTGGTTATTTTCTATTTGCAGCATGTTCTATTATTTCGTGAGTTAGTTACAGTGTATGAACAGATATGAATTATTTAGGCCCATTTGTAAATTTATCAATGATTAAGTTAGGATGTATAACGTGATTAAATTGAATATTATACCATTTTTGGACTTTTTTCTGGAAATCAGCAATGTTAACCTCATTCAAGGATATGTATTGCCTCATCTAAACTGATAAACAAGTGATTTTTACAATAATAATATCTTCTTAACTATTACCTTCGTTTGACTCCCACGTTTTGAATAGTACCTTAATGAATACATTGTAATTTGTTGAATTTCATAAGATGAAATATTTGGTTTAACACAGGCTATCCCAGAATATCGACCCACCCAAGTTTAATTCTTCCAAGTTGGAATTACATTTGATGATCATTGCCAACATTATCATCATCAACATGTCATAATTTATTGCCTTCATAATCAACACTAACATTAAACTATTATCAAGCCATACTGCAGCAATAATTATACTCAAAAGAAATGTAATTGAGAACTAGTATTTTGATCGATTTTGAATCCAACTGAAGAACCTGGATGTACGTTATATAGATGATAAGTGATGTTTAAAGTGCGAGAAAGGATCAGATTACGAGCCAAAATTAAAGCCAAGGTATTGCATGAAATTCATGCGTTATCACTACTAATTCTTACTCCTCTCCTATTAGAAAAATGCTTAATGGCAGTGTCTTTCACTACACAGAGAAGTTAATGCAAAAATAGATTGTTCCTTTCTACAAAATTTGTGTTAAAAATAAATGACCATATAATTTGGAAGAACTATTTATTTTAAAATAATTATACTAATATTTATTATTTCATCTATAGATAATAAAATACACGGCATTAAGTTATAGACTCAACATTTTAATTCACTACAGGCTGTTTCATAAGGCGAACCTCAATCATAACTTAATGTCGTGTATTTTATTTTTATATTGTATTGAGCACTTTATAATTCATGATCAAGACTACAACGCAGATTATTTCATCTATATATTTTTTCAACGTCAGCATATTTGCATAGCTTAAATCTAGGATAGGAATTGCCCAAATCTGGGATGACTAAGGCAAACTAGTAATTTTGATTTTTCTAGATTTGTTCTTTGTCAGCAATGGGGGAGTTTTTCTACATAGCCATTTAGGTGCTAAATTGAGCTCATTTCACACAAACCCCTTTCACATAGAACTGTAAACTGGGAATTTTTTGGTAATTGGCGAATGCTGGCTTTAGTGTCAAAGGGTACTTTTACTTCAATGCCGGTTCGGTGCCGGCATTCGTTAGACCACCTCAGACCCTAGACATGCTGTTACTGTATATTACCGTGACTGCCTTAGGCAGGATGTGTATGAAAGGGTCCATAGTTTAATGCCTGCTTATGCAGTGTGCATAACGAAACAAAGGTCAAAGTTGCAAACCTGTATACTTAAGACTGCCAATTTTACGCATTTCGCTCGGACCCTTTCACACAGGAAACCGTTATATTACCGGAATTTGACCTTCTGTGTGAAAGGATTTAGACCGGCAATAATGCCGACATAGTTATGGTGACATTGCGGTATTTTCTGTGTGAAAGGGGCTACAAAAACTACTGCAAGAGTACGACACCTTTCTGGCATTATTGCCAGTCTAAACCCTTTCACACAAAAGGTCAAATTCTGGTAATATGACTATTTCCTGTGTGAAAGGGCCCAGTGGGAAGGTGTAAAATTGGCAGTCTTAATTATAAGAGGCGCTGTTTTTACCAATACAGTACTTAAACTTTTTTTAGTTCTGCTTCACTGCCTAAGCCGACATTATACAGTGGACCCTTTCACACACATCCGACCTAAACCAATATCAGCAATTTAACTGTAATATGTCTAGGGTCCGAGGTGGTCTAATGAATGCCGGCACTGTGTCGGAATTGAAGGGAAAGTACTCTTCCAGACTAAAGCCGGCATTTGCCAATTACTACAATATTTCTGTTTTAAAGTTCTGTGTGAAAGGGCTTTTGGAGGAATATTCTCTTGAGTATTTTTTACATATTTTCAACTGTACGTTCTTTTCCAAAATTGTTGTGCTCTTTACAAATTGAATACCATTAAACCGATACTAAAATAAAAGGCACAAGACAAGAAACAAGATTGTTATTCACAGCATTGGCATTCAATATAAAATTTTAAAATTCCTTTCACAATTGAAACATTTGAATGTGGTAATGCTCTCTTCATCATTTTTATAACCTATAAACACAAACAAAGATATGTTTACATTATCAATTTTATCATTGGCAGATGTCAGATTGAGATGTTTTTCAGTCACCACTGCCATTTTAGAGGTACTGTAGCTATAATTACTTAAAGGGACGTTCCTTCCAATGATAACATTGCGGTATTTCCTTTGTGAAAAGGGCTTAAGCCACATAATTGGTAGGTCCAGCTTATTTTCACTAATGTTTTTGGGGGTTTTTTTTTATAAAATTTTAATTTCTGAATGAAATATTTAATAGTGATATTAATATTACTTTCCTTTTACTGAATTTACTTCAAATTTTTTTCTTAATTGTTACCTTTTGGTATTTAAAAATCTTAAACTTAATGTTCTAGTCTGAATAATGGAAGAAGTCAAAATAATGAATGTTATTTAGTCATGTATGTTGCCCAAAGTCAAGTACATTACCTTTTTTAACATTTTGATTCCGATATCATCAGTGCATAATTGATTGTGGAGCCAACAACAGAAATGATGTCACATTAACGGCTAAATCAAGGTCATCTTGTCACTTGGGAATCGCAAATTGATATTATTTTTATATCTAGTTATAAAAATATCATTTACAGTTCATTGGAGCTTTACAATTAGAACATAGTGCGGTATAGTCCTTGTACAGATACTGCAATGTAGAATGCTTTGAGGACTAGGTAATAAGCACTATATGGACCCCAATGGAGCTTTTTGGGCTATCTAGGAAAATCTAATTTCTATCTAATGCAGGGATGTAATTATGCAGGGCAGAGGTGGGTGGGACTGCTCACCCTAAAATTGTTCCACCCACCCTAAAGCTTATTTTAAGGCCTTCCACCCAGCCTAAATTCAACCTGCCACCTACCACCATAAGCCTCTGAAAAGGTAAAAATACTGTTTCTAGTCATCATGCCACCCACCCTTACATTGTTTCTAGCCCACCTTTGGATTTTTCTAGATTGTTTTCATTTACAGTAGATTAAGTGACTTTAAAGTGATTTCCCGAATAAATTCATATCAGATCAAATCTGTAGAAATAAACAAAAATAATATACATTTATAAATCAAGTTAAATTAACTTAAATATTGTCCAAAATAAACCAGATGTGTATATGTTTTTGACCAAATGTCAAAAAAATAAAATAAATGATAAAAAAATGAAAATAAATAAATAAAAATTTAACACCTAGTCTGAAATCCACTGCCAACTAAACATGCATACACAGTAGGCAGAGTCGTCTTTATATTATCCATCGTCTTTATATTATCCATAGGCACTACTCCATACTGATGTAAAAAAATGCAATAGTCTGTAAATATTAAAATTTATTATCAAGTTATATAAAAAATAAAAATCACTGTTGCTAGAAGTTCGGTAGTGGATGCTATCTCTGCAATGATGAAATTGGGGTTTGGGTGTGCCTATCTAGGGATGCTCACCATTGTGGAGATAGCCTCTGCTACCTGAACACTAGCCACAGCATATAAAAATAATTATTAAAACAAATATATATGCTCATATCAGTTCACAGTTAGTGTTTATTTTTGTTTTATCTTCGTATTATCCAAATAAAGGCATTTTTAGCTATACTGTAATGTCAAATATGTAATAGTAAATAATATTTATCAAATGGATATAAAAAGAATTATTGAAAAAAATTATATATTGCACATGTCAGTTCACAGTTAGTGTTTGTTATCCTTTTTATCTTCTTCGTAAAATTATCCAAATAAAGGCACTATTCTATACTCAGTGGCGGATCTAGGGGGTGAATAGGGTGGCTAGTTACAGTACCCTCCTTCATTCTCAGAAAAAAATGAAAATAAGGAAAAAAAAATAAAATAAGAAAAAAATTATAGAATGTTGATATTATTAAGGTCAGAGACCTGTAAAGTGCCTATACAGTTCCATTAAAAAAAAAAATTCTTCATATTTTCGAAGGTGAGGCACCCCCCCCCCCCCATGCAAACCTCGGGTT
>JAOTQE010070035.1:0-29720 GCA_025631205.1 Nesometra sesokonis
CCACTAATACTAACAACACGGGCAGCAGAATTCTGCAAAAGTTGTAATCGCTTTAGCTCACCAACCGGTAGGCCAGCAAGCAAAGAATTACAAAAGTCAATTTTGGATGAGATAAATCCCATCTATCTCAATATGATTAATGTTAAAAAGGTGTAACATCTGTCACCACACACATGAACTGGGAGCAACAATGGATATAAGCAGTGAGATACCAAAGTGGCCTAATAAGGCATCATAAGTAACATTTTTTTTGCTTGTCAAACTGAAAACCGGGAGAACGTCCACCTCAAACTTGCCCTACCTGTCGGTGGTCCTCCCTGTCTGGGATATTGCCCTGCTGTCGGGGAATTCCTGGCACCACCACTGCTGGTACAGTAGGTACCCCGATATTCTACTCTCACACTTAAAAACCTGAAAGGTCTTCTCTTTGAATACATGATATGTGACCAGACTTAATGTAATTTTTTAAAGAGTGCAAACATATAACCACCCACATATATCCACCCTGGCTCTTACCTAGGCTATCTCAGGCCTTTTACCTATCTCAACAATAATGTGGAATCAGGTAATCAAATATAATTCATTCTCGGAAGTTTTATAATTATGTTGGTACAAATTTCATATTATGCCAACAACACTATATTTAAAATTCCTACATATCACACTACAACATCATAAGGTAACAATTAACCTTCTAAATATTGGCCATCCTAAAGCCTCTCATCTATCTATCCAGCACAACAAGAGGTAACCGAACTCACAACTAGGAAGAGTCTAATGCCATAGATAGTTAATTAAGTTGGTGACCTCAGTCTATCTGACCTACATATCTATAATATTAATACAGAAATAACAACTTATCATGGGAGTCACTGGCCGCAATAAGCCTAACCTAAGGTATGTATTATGTGTAAAACATTTTGTATAATTATGCTTATCATTTATGATCATCGTACCAATAAGGCTTATATTGTTAATTGTTTGTTCAAGTAAAACAGAATGAGTTTATAGTCAACCTTCAAATTTACGAACTTCTCATTTACAAACCTTCTATTTTACAAACACTATTCAGTCAAGGACGTTGTTAAAATAATGGCCAATGATGCAATTATCCGATAATTAATCATTGATATTTCTTTGTTTTTTATATTTTTTCCCTCCTAGTTCATTTAAACAACTTTTTTTTTAACAACAAAGAGCACAAAATAAACACAAATAAGTGTTTTGGAGGCCTCACTTGACCAGTCTTCATTAACCTTCTCATTTACGGACTTTCTTATTTACAAACACCTTCCAGCCCAGCCCAAGGGGTGTGTAAATGAGAAGGTCGACTGTACATGGATTCTGATTTTTGCCAATATTTTTGATTTTATGTTGACTGCTTTGTCGATCGAATTTGCGTAAATACAATGTGCGACGCATCTCAAGAAAAAACAGAACACGGAAAAAGGATATAGTCCTACTGTAACAATATGCAAGAATATCTTTGTATTTTACACTGAGCAGAGCTGGTACTTTTTGAAGGGACAACCGAATTTGCTGCTAGGCCTAGACCCACTGAATATTTTTGGGAGACACTTATTTTTTTTGGGAAAAAATTTATTTTTCAGGAAGGCGGGAGATGACTCAAAAAATCAAGAGACTCCCGCCATTTTCAGGGACTTGGGACCTCTATTATAAAAGTGAGACTTTTAAATAAAATATGAACTGGAAATATAGTAATTTCATGATTATTTGTTCTCCTAAACAAACATATTTTTTAGTTACTACAATAAAATACACACCATACATTTATTTCCAAAAGACCAAAATAATAAACAGACAAGTTAGGGCTACAGTATACATCATAAAGAAATCACAACTAATTCTAGGTTTATGATACTGTACTGTTACCTTTGAATTTACAAAAACATTTTTCAGTAGAAACAAAATTTTATAATTGAGAACTCTTCAGAAACAAGCTTTAGAGCTACCATGGAAAAAATTGCCTTATTTTGTTGTTTTGTACGATAAATGGTTTAAATTATAATACAGTAGAACCTCCCTGTGCGGACATCTCTTGTAAGTGGACACCTCCCATAGCGGACACTAATTCAAAGACCCGTTTGTTCTTCCTATCCAATCAGTGCATTTGGTTCCTCTCATAAGCAGACACCTCGTATAAGCATATGCGGACACTTTTTGTCTTAAAATTTAGAATTATTGTATGTTAATTTACCTCCTATATGCGGATATCCCAGGAAAATTTAGTGTTTTTATGTACAATTTTATCAGAGTTGAGCACTCCCTTCTCCAATTTCTGGAAATGCCCTCACCACAAAAATGTAGTCACAAAAAAAAAAACACTAAAGTATAACATATACTGCACATGTTAGGTGTGTTCAGATTCAATATCTTGCTATATTTTGTGACGTCTCTTAAAATCATTGTGTATTTTGATGTTATCTATGCCCTTGTCACAAAGGAGTGGGATGATTTGGACAATACCTCAATTGTACAAAGGGAACAATGCACTTATTTTTAAATAAAAGATCTAGTGGTTATATACAAACAATTTAAAACCATTAAACTAACCACTAAATGTATACAGGCTACCCATTAAAAACAGTGTAGGAAGAAATTTGGAGATCCTTATCTTTCCATGTAAATTGCACAGCACTTGGGAAAGTGGGATGATGATACTGGTGGTATTCCTTTTAGG
Organism: Nesometra sesokonis; assembly: GCA_025631205.1. NCBI lineage: Eukaryota > Metazoa > Echinodermata > Crinoidea > Comatulida > Antedonidae > Nesometra > Nesometra sesokonis. Next base: position 2,702 of record JAOTQE010070035.1, read on the forward strand.
GTAAGAGGTCAAAACAGTTCAAAACACTTATGAGACTGTGGACAAGCAGGGGGCGGCCCAGGCGCCCTTTTGGGAAGTAAAATATATCAATATTATTAACATTGTCTATAAAACGAAAATATTCAGCAATCACAAGACGAGATTTGATCCCTTAACATGCCACCGAGGCCATTTTTGGACATCTAAAGACCAAAATTTCTTGAGGAAGAATGCCACCAGACCCTCTAAAACTTTGACCCTCTACCGGCCCCCTTCTGGCCCCCTTTTTCAAAAGTCTGCATTCGCCCCTGACAAATAGAGTGTGTCCATGAGTGTGCTATCTTTGCGGGAACATTTGTGATGGCCCATGCAAAGAGAGAGAGAGGTATAGACACCTTCCAACTTGTTTTTGGCGCCAACCGGTGCTGGGCCAAATTTGTTCTCAGATGTCGAATTTGACAAGCAAAGAAAAAATTAAATGCCCATTTTTATCACTTCTTTGGGGCTGTTTTTACCATACTTTACTCAATGTTGTGTTATGCGCAAGATAAATATTTTGTGGCTATCTATGCATGAAAATTCTGATGCTTGAGGAAAATTATGAGAGTTAGCAGGTATAAGACACCTCTAGAGGGCCGATAGATTTCCTTTAGAAATACTTGCGGTATTCTGCGGACAACCAATCTAGGAATGTTTCACTTTAGTGTATGCCTACATAAATAACATAAGTATCCAACAAATACACATTTATTGATTATGCTATTATTCTACAGTACTGTGTCAATATTATTAGGTTTGTTATCTGTATGATCAGTCAATATTTAAGTAGGTCAAAATATAGGTTAAAGCTCTTGAACTTGAAACTCAGTCCTAATATTGAAATATTACAAACAACCTTGTTACAGATGAAAGCCTTTCCATACTGTAGTATGAGCATAGTTAGCAGAACTTCTAACCTTTTCACACTACCAAAAAATGTTACAACTAGTAACAAGTTGTAACAAAGATCTCAGAGCTAGCCCCTAGCTTCCCACCCCCCCCATAAACTTTGGTTTTAGAATCATTAGTTTTGAAGGGACATGGATGAAATTTTGAGCACATCAACTAGAGTTATAACAAATGTGAGGTCTCACCACAAAATGAGTCGCATCGTAGGTGAGATCAAATTGAGATAATCACAAAAATAGGTCTAATGTCAAAATTTTGAGAAATTTAGTTTTAATCAATTATAAGTACTATGGTACTTAAATTTCATTATAATATACTTTTTAAGTTAGTTTTCATGCAGGAAAATGTCCAACAGGCAGATTTTCTGAGATTGAAAGTCTTTTGTTTCTTTATTTTTCAACTGATTTATGGGTGATTTTCTCAAAACCGAGTTTCTATGCATGAGAAACTAAAATGCTCATATCTTTGGATCTACTTATCCAATGAATGTCATTTAAAGTTTTGATTACAGCTTATATTATCCTCTATTAGAAGGTACCAATAACTCAATTTTTTATTTTCCTACCATGAGACCTCACAAATGTGATTAGTCCTTTTATAAAGTTATATCCCAGGGTATCCCCTAGACCCACAAAACAAAACGTGTTTCATCAAAAGCATTGGACAATATAATTAGTAGATTCAATCACATGTGCACGATGTTTAGTTAACACATTATATAACAGGGTCAACCAACAAATCGAATGCCAGGAGTTCGATCCCCGTCACAGTTAAAAACTTTATAGTTTTGTACGAATGAGCATTCTAATATAAAATTGTTTATCTTGCTCTTCTAATTTGACGAAATCTACAAAAACATCTTATAATTTTCAGCTTTTACACCAAATAAAAATCTGAATGAATGTGCAAACCTAGTGAGTGTTCTTGTTTCTTTTTGTAAGGCGCCTACATTACCTTGAGCTACAAAAACATCCTCTTTTTTACATCAAATTCTCCAAACAATTGCCTATGATGTCCTATACAATAGGCCCAATAAAATTTACAATAGACATTTTACTGTACTTGTTTTGATCCTTTGATAGTCATTTTCATGGAATATTATTCCATAGGATGGCCAAATTGTACTTTTCTCTAGTGTTAAAAGTTGCACAATCTTAACTGTTTACCTCGAAATGCATTGTTTGCCAAAAGCGCCTCGGGTCATGCTACCTATTTACATTAAAAATTCTGAAGGTGTTTAGTGAATGGAGACAGGAAGATTTTTTATTTACTTTTATTTATCTAAACTACAACCCCCACAGAGCACATGTTTACAAGTGATTTGACTTTCAAACTTAGGTAAAGAAAAGACAAGTCATTCACCGGCAGTGAAGTTTAGTTTAATTTCAGTCGTTGGTCTTTGTTTATATGTAGCATTAAATCATAAAATTTGGAGTTGTGGGCTTACTTTATAAATTCGGATAGAATTTTGGGAGAATTAAACAATTACATATGCACAGAGGGGTGAGGGGGTAGTGTGTTAAAATGTATACAAATGTGTTGTGAAGGTGGAATATGGTCTAGTATGGGATTTATGTATATTGTACATGGGTTCTAAAAAATAAAAAATTACCTTACTCATAGAGGAACAATAACATTGAGTAGAGGGAGGGGATGGTCAAACTGGTGCAAACAACAAGGATGGGAGGGTGGCCCAAACAGTGCATGTAATTGTTGAATGTCTTCTACATGAAATTTCTAAAGTTATCCTCAAAAAAATTTCTCATGCTGGGTGTATATGTCCACTATAGCTATGGTGCATCCCTCACTTTACACCACTACAAGCTAATAATGCTACACAATCATCCAATTTGATGATGATGCATAGGTAGTCACGTAGTGAAAGAACTGTACATAGATGGAATCCAGTCCTGGATATGAATGCTGCCAAATCAAGATTTTCCCAGCCAAATTTAACTAGATTCCACCAAGGCCAATTACACTGGATTTAAAAAGGGATATTTTACAAAGACAATTGGTAACATTTAAAATGGTTAAATTTTACCATTGCTCACACTTGGATTACTGTATTTGGCATGGCTAGTTTTACCACAAGCCTTGGTAACATTTGTAAAATAAACCATGTTACTCAAGGTCACAACTGACAGAAGCACCCAATTGACCAATTAAGGCCATTCTGTAATATAACTTGGGAAGACTACCCAAGTCTTTTCTGATCTTTTCTGCTTTGTAAAACTAACCTGGTCAGTTTATCTGGGCAGACGGGACTCGGTTAAACTAACCACGCGGCATGGTTAAGTTTCCTTTTCTCTATGGTTAGGTAAACTTTCTGTGCTGTTTGCACTGGACTAATTATGGAAAAACTAGCCAGCGTGTCGGTTAGTTTTACCAATAAAAGTCCAGTGCGATAGGAGCTTTAAGCCTATGGTAAGAATCTAGTAAAAGTTGGTGCAGTTAATTAGGTATTGTATGGTGGTGCACTGTGCCTGCCACAGACCCTAGCCCAAATTTCTGGGTAACATTTGACAACAAATAGGTTTAGTATGTTAACTATTGGGGTTCATAAAATTTATACTGTAGGTCTAAATGTTGTAATAAAGACACAACCATGTCTCATACTACAATAGCTGGCTCGTATTGACTTTTTTATATCAATTAAACAATGGTCTTTATTAAGACTAGAAAAAAACATTCAGCCAAGAGAAAGAAGAGGATTGTGAGAGATCAGTATTAAAATCAAAGATAAAAATCACAAATCAAAACAATGCAATTTACTTTCTTCCCCGACCATTGCGGATCAGATAATGAAGTTAAGTCTGACGTAAAGAGCGTTCTACTTTTGTAAAGTAAGTTCAATACCAAAACAATGTAACAGTCTGTAACTGTGTTTACTTATCCTTCCATCTTATATGAAATTGTTGCCCATTGATAATCATGGTAGGGAAAACAAGCATGAATTGTATGATACATATTTAAAAGAATTAGATAACATCGCTTGCTAAATTACTTCCCCAACGTTTACACTGAATCAACAAAATTGAATTGACTCTTTTGCCTTCAAAAACATGCTCTTTGTATTTCTGCTGGAACTTACATCAGATCACATACAAAAACCATCTTCCATAAATTCAATATCCTTAATATATATGACCTCAATAAGCTCCAAGTTGTTTAGTTTAAGTTTTGCCTTCCTAAAAATCCAATTCCACCTCGCTTAGAAACCTTTTTTTATCGAATCATCTAGTTTTACAAAATTTTCAAACAAGACTCTCCCATAATATTAATTCCAATACTGTGCAAGATTACTGAACTGAACTTAGACATTTTTGAAAAATCCTATAAGCATTCTTTAATTCAGATGTATGAGGCATAAACAATTATTTTTCATAGTTTGTCCCGGTGTATTTTGTTCCCCGTTTACTGATGATGATATTTATTATCAATTTTAAAAAAAAAAGAGAAAGACATTAAAATTAGTTCATATAAAAATAAAAAGATCCACTAATCAACTTCAAGTAAGAAAGTATAATACATACTCCAAGCAATGAAATACACGCCATCATGACAAGATTCTATATTTCGACATAAATTATGTCATCATCAGGAATAAAAAGAAACAAGAGACAAGAAAATGGTGCAAAAATACAAGGTTATACTGTAAATTTTGCTTTATCCCATTTAAAATTCATAGTTTACAGTACTTTATTTTTTTATGAATAGAAGCGATTCTGTAGATAGTGTCTGTAGCATATTAATCCTTTAATACTGTAGTATACATTATAAATAAGCAGTGCTTACAAAATCCCGCTGCTTACACATCCTTAAGTCAAGGAAGCTGAAAATGTCAATTTGTTCAGGAGATTGAGTATCTACACGAACCACCGCAAAAACCTATTAACAACTTATATTGTTTCAATTGAATTAAATTACAGTACCAAGGGAAACTGTTAAACTTAAAATAGAACTCTATTGTAAACATCATGTACAAATTCAATATGGCAACTTCAGTAATGTTATCTTTAATAGGGATAATAAAGTTCATGTATTTGTTTAATGTTTCCTACAATCAATAGGACATTTCAAAACAATATTGAAATAAAAAAAATAGAAAAAAACAATAAAATAATGTTTTTTAGATTTGAAAATCTTTAGTAACTTAGTACTGTACTTCAGGTTAATATACTTCAGCCCTATATACATATAAAATATTGAATGCCTTTGAGGTAAATACCGAAAACAATTTTATGAGCTATGGCAAAATATTAAACAAGTCAAAGACGTTCAATAGGCCACAGTGAGTACAATATTTTTTGGTATTCCTCGAAAACTGCATGGAATATTATAATTATTATTAAAATAGTTTAAGCCTACTTGCAAGTTCAGATTTGTCAGGGCTTATGGCTAATTTAAAATATAGGTGTATACCATTCTCTCACAGTTAAAACACATTAACAGGATTCTCGGCGCAGTCATGGTATAGCATTATGACCCACCCTAAAAACGAAAATAGTCCCTATCCTACGTAAGCCTAGGCCTACGCAAGTCTATCCTATCTCATTTAATTTATTGCTCTTTTCACTGGACTCACATACAGTAAATATTTTTTTAGGAATATTTGTATGTCCTAAGACTTGCTTCGCAGCATTTCACTTACACATTGTAATTACTAGTTGAATAATATACAGATTTGAATTGCCTTTAACTAGCTTAATATATGAGTTAAACATTAAGAGATCATTGGCATCGTTAACATTATTTAGTGCCTTGATTATATGCATGTATACATTAAATACTAATAAAAGGGTCAAACTAAAGCGAATGGGAAAGAGCCATCAAACCAGTGTCATCCTACTAAGTTAATTTTTTTGAACGTTTTATGACAACTGTTGTTTACAAATAGACGGGTCACTTTAAACTAATTAAACACATTAAAGGTGACTGTGCTTTAAAAATAAATCTATTGTTAAAAGTGATTCACATAAACATCCAAATTACAAAATAAATAGATTTTTCTTTAAATCTCCAATTAAAATTACTTTTATAGACAATTTATTCAAAGATAAAGAATAGGTTTGTTAAGGATGGAAAGTAATAATAGTAAACATAGTAATGCGTGATCCTGGAGAAACGGCTACAATATGGGGTTGCAACAGATGACTTCCCGTTGTCATCCAAATCTGATCTCAATCCTTCCCCAATTGAGCGTGACCAAGTGTATTCACGGAATTGTTGTCCTCTTCGCCTTCTACAGTAATCTACGAGCTGATGGATTTGTGAATATGGATGTCGGCAGTGAGATTGCCTAAAACATTCCCGACCACACGCCCAGTCAGAAAAACACCAAGATCGCCATGGTCCTCACAGGTTCGTGAGAGGAGCTTAGTAAATCCATTGTCCAAGCCTGAAGGCTCATAGGGCTGGAGCTTATTTCCAGTTTCACTAGCGTGCAGCAGATGAAAGTTTGATACTCCCCCTGTATTGGACGCTAGTCCATCGCAAGTTACTTCCCAGCAATTTGCCAATACACATCATACAGCTGGGTAGACTGAAGCAATGCGAGTACAGCGCATTGCTCAGGTTCACAAGCAAACTGGCGTGAGTGAGTCTCGAACCACGGACCTCTCGATTGGGATTTTGAAACACAACCAATGCGCCAACTACTTTCACCAAACGAGGGAGCTTAACAGTAATATTATGGTAATATGTCTATTTTCAGAGGCGGTCTAACAAATGTCGGCATTATAATAGGGGGAGCATCTTTTCACACTAAAGCTAGCATTCGCAAATTACTGAAACATACTGATTTTACAGTTCCGTGTGAAAGGAGTTTAAAGATGTATTGTCACTTGAAAATGATCAAAAAATAATCACCTTTAAGAGGCTTCCAGCCTTTTTGATGTTTTCGGCTATTTTTTAGCATGTAACAATGCAAAACATGGGTAAATATTGATTAAATACCCTAATTTCTAGTTCCATGGTCATAACTTATGTATTTCTTTAAAATAAGCAAGTTAATTTTAAAATCCATTTTTTTTTCATTTTTCAAGTGACAATACATCTTTAAGAAACAAGAAGTATTGTAGTCTACTTTAGATATTAACACAATCTATTAGAGCATTCACTAAAACGTCAATCTAGTATCCACCCGATAACAACCATCTTATTAATTTTTGTTGAACTAAAGTGTTTCAACTGACCACTTGACCAAAGGGTCAATAAGAAATGACCACTCATCTGAGCATGATGCTGTAGGCGATATTGTGTTGTTGACATTGGCTTTAATATAATGGTCAGCTTGGTATCATAATTTACCAACTGTCAATTTCCCTGGTGTATATTTTCATAAATATGGACCTTAAAATCATTAAGATTTGAAATTTTAATTATACATGATTCTTTTCTGTTGTTGACAATGGCTTTAATTATAAAGCTCAAGTTGGTATCACACATTACAACTGTAAATTTCTCTGTGTATATTTTCATAAATATGGACCTTAAAATCATTAAGATTTGGAATATTATTAATTATACATGATTCTCTTCTGTTGTTGACATTGGCTTTAATTATAAAGCCCAAGTTGGTATCACACACTACAACTGTCAATTTCCCTGGTGTTTATTTTCATAAATAAAAACCTTAACATTCATTAAGATTTGGTAAATTAATTATGTATAGATTTTCTTTTAATTAAAATCCTTATTACCAAGGATTTCTTATTTAAAGTATTTTAATTTTATACTATGTTATATACTTTGGTAGAGAAGTATTTCCTTTTTGCTGGTACATACTGTATTTGACCAGTCAAAATTGTAAACAAAAATTATGCTTTGAAAATTACAACCTAAGAAATCTTTGGGAATCTACTGCTGTACAATATTAAACTTTTTCACCTAGAGCAATATCAAACAGAAAAACAGATGGAGCCCATTTCAATACCTTCTTTACATAGGTAACAATGGAAGACACAATACTGTACTTTCTTTAACCCTAGTTAAAACAATTATTAGCAAGCATCTCCCTTCCTGAGTATTGATTTAGCCGTCTAATTTATGGTAAAAATTACTATTTATCAGTAAAAATTTTGTTAATTAAAAAATAATTATAATTTTGATTCTCATATATTTGTTGCCATCCGTAAGTCTTTAGTATTACAGAGAATAAAGGAATGCTGATAGAGGTCTATGGCTATATAGATATTTCGGGTAGGGTAAAAACCAACTCAATAGCCATGCCTGACGAGTCCATTTTTTTTGGACAATTTGTCAGTATAAATTTTTCAATTGAGGGAAAAAAACTGTCTCCTACAAAAAATACCTAATCTTTTTAAACTATGTAGTTTTACTATTTTCTTCCAAAACCTATTTCTAATTAACATTACGCCTACAATCAGTATTTTGGTACATCCTTCAAAGTTGTGAACAAATTATTCTTATACGGTTTAGAGTTTCAAATTAAATTTTCAAAACTTAATTATTATTAATGCTTCTGTCAATTCAATTAATTTTTAAATGTCAAGACGGCCGATATGTGTTGAGGGTATTAAGTATCAATGCAATTCTAAACATTCACTAGGAATTCTATGTTTTTATAAAACTCTATAATCATCCATACAGTTAATTAATTTTGACATTTAATATAACCAAAAGAATTATCAAAATGAATTAAAGTTTTTTTTTATTAACATAAAATCAAAAACTTGAGAACAGAAAAGATTTAAAATCTGTTTAATATTACAGTGAAGAGTTATCAAAATTATAGAGCCTTTTGATGTGTTTTTGCAGGCCTCGAATTTGGGCTTAGTAGGGGCAAGGCTATTTTTGGCTTGATTTTAAGTGGTACTACAGGACACCCGAGGCCATTTGTACAAATTATATCCTCATGTATTAATGAAAATAAGGAGCACCAAGGCCAAAGTGGCCTTGATGATGATCATATTTTTAAGGCACTTCGGCCAAATAAGAGGGCACTAGCAGCAAAGGCCTTGGTGCCTTGGTTAAATTCGAACCCTGTTTTTGCTATTGTTAGCATAGCATTGCGAAATTAATGGTAAATATTTTTAAAACCTTAATTGTTAATATCATGGTCATTATAACAATTGAAATTAAGGAAGTTATTTTCAAAACAATTTTGTCATTTTTCAAGTGACAATCCTTTAAAATGTGTAAAATACTCGCATGAATAAGCCCATATTAAAGAAGTGTCCTTTTATAAAGTAAACATTTTAAAGTGCTTTCTTAAATATGCACACTACGCCCTACTAATTTAAATACAGTTTAACCTCCCTGCATGGCAGTGGCGGCACTACGTGGGGCTGGGGCTAGAGAGGCTTGTCATAGCTTTGTGCAGTTATGTCAAGGGCCAGACGAGCCCCAACACCAAAATAGCCTAAAAAGGCATGCAAAATATTGCAAATAACGCTTTTGCTTTTTTTTGCATGCCAAACTAAAAACTGGGAACACGCCCACCTCAAAATTGTTGGGGAAAATTGTTGGAGCCCTGCTGTCCGGGAATTCCTGGCACCTCCTACGCAGACTCCTCCCATGTCTACTCATTCAAAAGTCTGCTGTTATTCTTATCTAATCAGTGCTTGTAATACCTCTCGTTAGAGACCACCTTCTGTAATATATAGTTAGGTTTCTAGAAGTTTGAGAGGCTTTTTATGTCGAAAAGGCCATGAAATATTAGACATAATCATATATAGGTGATTTTACAAAGTTTTTGCATTCTATGGGCCAAACTTCTTGTAAGCAGCCACCTCACATAAGCTTCATATGCTTGAGACTATTGAAGAAATATACTAAAACAAAAGCTGACTTTAATTTTCTTAATAACTATTTTAATCATTTGAAAAAGATTCCATCAAAAAGTGCTTAAAATGCAGAAACCATGCAGGCTCTAACTCTTGTTGATTAGGCCTCTGTAAAACAGTTCTGAATTTTAATACTTTGCCTTCTCAATTTAATCTGTGTATATTTGCCCTTTTCGTTTTATAGGTTTTTTTTTTTATTCATTTTTACTTAATGGTGGAATGTGCACATTATAACAAAAATTTTAATCTTAGTATACCTCCATGATCTCTTTATTGTAGCTGAATGTGCATGTTATTGATGTGTATTCATAAGGACGATAGACATGTCTAACATTTTTGCAGCTGTACTGCTGTATGTAATTTCATTAGGCTGAAAAAAATTACAAGGAATTATAAACAGAATCTAAACAAGATGAAATTAATTAATTGCTTTAATCAAGGACTTGCTGAAATCTGTTGGAGTCATGTGTTGTATTGAACACTTAGAGAATTAGCTGAATGATATTTGAAAATGGATTTCTTCTTGCATGAACTAAGATCAGATCAGAAAGGTATATGTTTTTACACCTCACTGCTATAACCAGTACAGATTTAATATGACTTTTCTACTAGTCGTGACAATTAATTCTGGAAAAAAAATGTAGGCCTATAGTATTTTGGTGGTTGACAAATTATTTATTATTAAAATTTGCCTAAAGTGTTGAAAGTTATCCTTGATGGAGGTAATCTGTTTTCATTGATGCCATAAAATTTAGTTAAAAAATTCAATGTGGATTCATAAAGGTTACACTCACACTAGGGCCAATATTTTGCTTAGCCAAAGTGGATAAAGGTTGCCAATTTTTTTAGCCAAATTATACATTTTTAGCCACATTTTTAAAAACGATAAAAACCTATAAAAATGGGTGCAAAGTGGACATTTGTTTGTGATTTCGTTTAGCCAAATGAGCATTCAAATAGCCATTGACGACTTGTCGAATGGGTTAGAATGGGTTTTATTGTAGACTTTACCTCATATGTTATTTTGTACTAATATTTAATTTACTAAAAACTGATTTACTTTTGAAATCATACTATTACAAATCAGTTAAACTACAGTATATCCTCATCTGATCTCTTAGGTCAAATCTGTATGTCATTGACCTTAAACATCCTCATGGGTGTGAATGTCAATTTTTCTTTCACCATTAAACTCCGATAAATAGACCCATGGGGGTAATGATAATTATTCTTTAATGACAATCAAATTGACTGATAACTGGAAAACTTCCATCTCATTTTCTGATTGCCTACTTCATCAATAGCAGTATTTGGTATCCTGGTGATGTCAAGGAAAATCAAGGGTATCATTACTCCATGGCCCAGGAGAAACAAAATAGGTTTTTTAATTTTCTTGGTATTTTTGTTCGCTAATGTTTATAAAGTGTCATTAGTTGACCCTAGCTTAGTAGGGGGTGGGGAAGGTTTGAAAGGTTGATCTGTTGAGATGATTTGTCTCAAACAGCTTTTAGTGTCATGTCAGGGAACATAAATAAGGGATGACCTCAAAAGTGTCAAGCTGTTTGAACTCAGGGATTACTCAAAAAAGTATTACCAGTAGAGTAAACTGTACAAAGTTTAATTTCTAACATCATACTGTTTTGAGGATAGAAAAAAATTGAATTATTATATAGCCAAACTTTTCTTTTACAAAAACTCGATTTTACAAACACAACATTCAGGAAATGCCGATGATTTGATCAATATTCCGATTACTCTACCAACACCAAAGCTCCCTTCACTCAGAAAATACCGCAATATTTACCATAACCATGCCGGCATTATTGCCAGTATAAACCCTTTCACAAATTCCGATAAATGATGGTTTCCTGTATGAAAGGGTCTGAGCAAAAGGCGTAAAATTGGCAGTCTTAATAGTAGAGAATCCCAACTTTGACCTTTGTATGCTTCACTGCATAAGCAGGCATTACACTGTAAACCTTTTCATTCAGCCCAAGGCAATGACGGTGTAATATGCCTAGGGTCTAAAGCAGTATAAAGAATACCGGCACTGTGCCAGCATTGAAGGGAAAGTACCCTTTCAAACTAAAACCGGCATTCGCAATTTACCGCAATATTCCCAGTTTACAGTTCTGTGTGAAAGGGGTTCAAGTATCTGTGTTGCACTAGGCCATTGCTTCAATTCCTTGCAAGGATTTCTCTCAGTTCTTTTAGCTGTGAATGAGTGCTTGGGTGAATATATGAGGGTTAAAAAGGTAGCATGGAAAGGAATTTGTCATCCTACAACACAATTATGAATAGTTCATAGCAACTCATTAAGCTACATTCACCTTCCTACCACATAGTCCTGAGGCATAGTGCAAAGAGCTCTTAACAGCTTATTTCCCTATGTTCATCATCCTACCACACAGTTCTGAAGCATAGTGCAATGAGCTCTTAACAACTTATTTCCCTATGTTCACCATCCTACCACACAGTCCTGAGGCATAGTGCAAAGAACTCTTAACAACTTATTTCCCTATGTTCACCATCCTACCACACAGTCCTGAGGCATCATAGTGCAAAGAGCTCTTAACAGCTTATTTCCCATATGTTCACCATCCTACCACACAGTTCTGAGGCATAGTGCAAAGAGCTCTTAACAACTTATTTCCCATATGTTCACCATCCTACCACACAGTTCTGAGGCATAGTGCAAAGAGCTCTTAACAGCTTATCTCCCTACGTTCGCCATCCTACCACATAATGTTGAGGCTTAGTAGTATTATGGGGTCACTAACAGCTCATTCCCCTACGTTTACCTTCCTACTCCACAATGCTGAAGCTTTGTATAATTAGCTTCTGACACTCAATTCGACCTACCTTCAATCTTGAATAGCAACTACTTTTAGCCTTTCATACAACTTGAATGGATCCAATCTAGAAATTTGAAGTTTTACTTGTCTTGTCTTTTTGTCATGGGGCAACCAGAATATTACATAGGAAAACCAAATTTTGAAACATGTTGCTTGACAGGCAATTCAGTACATGACCTGTCACTTTCCACATATTTGTAAGTCATTGTGTGGGCATGTGAAATTTATTTAGGCAACAAAGATAAAGTAGTAGGTTGCCAAACTGGAAAACAAACATCTAAAACATTGCAAACTCTGCTACTGGTAACAACAACCGATCAACAATAAATAATTGAAGATTTTCTAACTCACCCTTTATTGATTATAGCCTTTTCTCTAAAGGTCTTAGGCCTGACGAGTCCATCTAAAGCTTCTCTGGTAGGGACCTGCGGACTGTTTGTGAGCGACATATTAAGCTGTTCACATGACCCGTCACTATAACTAGATCCAGTACTATATATAGAAACAGCTGTTCCATTCTGTCCAGGAAAACTGGAGTTTGATCCAGGTGTTCCGGGAGTATTGGTACCGGATCTGGATTTATTGTAAGGTGTAGGAGAGTGAGGTGCGATTCCGTCCATGCTTCCAGTGGATGCTAGGTCTGCACTATTACTCGAGGCCATTGAATCACGGTCTCGGTTTCCACGCTTTTTTCGTTGTGTGTCTCTACCATTTGGTTTTAATAATGATTTTTCTTGTGGTCTTGTTAAAAATGATAATTCCTCAGGATGGCGAATACCTTTGAAAATAATGAAACACGAAAAAAAAGTAAAAGTTAACAATGTACACAATTATAACACTCGAGATTCTATTTTTAATTTTCATATTCCAAAATCCAAAGTATTATCTTCTTTTACGTATTCAGGAATCGTTGCTTGGAATTCATTACCTGATAATATAAAGTGTTTAGGCACTATTACATCTTTTAAAACTGGTATTAAAAAATATCTTCTTGAAAACATGGTTGCATCATTTTTAAACATTTTAAACACTTATTAATCATTTTAACCATATTTTCATTTTTACAAATTATTTATTATTGTATATATTTATATAAAATAAATGTATATCTTGTAATGTTTACAGTATGTCAGATTGCATGTTTGGGACCCCTATGGAAACAATTGTATTTTTTAACGAATAGGGTTATCCCCGGTATGCTCTTATGTTTCTTTGTAGTTTTAATTATTTTATGTACTGTAATGTGTACTAGTTTTAAGAGCATACTGAATAAATCAAATCAAATGAAATTAATAGATATTTTTGATTTACACATTATCCTTAAACAAAGCCGAAACAAATTAACAAGTCTCTGCATTTATATTTAAGAGGGAAGATGATGATGCCGGTAGCAACCATACTGATGGTGGTGGTGGTAATGGTGGGGCAGTTTATGGTGGTGTGGTGATGGTGATTGTGGTAGTGGTGGTAGTATTGGGTGGTAATGATGTTTATGGTGATGATTGTGGTGGTGATAGTGGTGGGAGTAGTGATGGTGGTGGTGACAATGATAATGATTACGTGTTTAACACATTGTTATTTCCGGTCATATTAAGGTATTATTTCTCTTTGTGAAGCACTTCCCACCCACCTTACAAAACAGATATCTGCCGGTGACTGTTCATATTTCTATTTAACTTAAAAATACTCGAATGGATCAATATTTTATTTAACGACATTACTAACTTACCAAGATCCTTACACAAATCCTGTACTGCATTAAAGACCTTACTAGAAAAATTGACGGATAAATCCAGAAGTTGCATGTCCGGTAGCTGGACACGAAGTGTCTTGTGCATTGGAGTAAACCACAATTTTGAATCAGCCATCACATGGCACTGGTCAAGTGTTGAATTGGTTCGTAGTAGCCATGTGTTTTTATCCGGCCACCACATAGCATGGTCTGACCAATCCATTGTCACATCTAGAAAAATAATTTGAAGATTTTTGTCATACTCTGTTAGTTTTGTAATCTTTCAGCAATGTTTTCACATTAATAATTTCATTTATTTTATTGTAACATCCAACAGCTCAGTGAGGTCGTTCTACAAAATGAGTTGCACTGTAGGTGAGATCAAACATATTCTTGGATCTATACTTATCTAATGAATATCAATTAAAGTGTAGGTTACAACTTATATGATGCTCTATTAGAAGGGACGAATCACTGAATTTTGGATTTTCCTACGATGAGACTCATTTTGTGGTAAGACCTCACATTGGACCAGAATTATGTCATGCTTTCTTTCTCTGTCTTCTTTTTCTCTCATTATGTGATATAGCTGGCCTCGATTTTTGTTTTTGACTAGTCCACTGGGCAAGTTCACATTTCACTAGCACACAAGCAATTCAAATAGCCCATGTCTGTAGCAACTTAATCTACAATGTGTAAAAGTGACTGCTTGACACTTGTATTCACTAGCCAAATGGGTTAGCAAAACTGAAAATTCACGGTGCAGTTTTCACTAGCCATTGTACGCTGGGCTAGTACAAAATCGATCCCTGCATAGGAAGTGGCGCTATTTAATAGACCATGGAGAAGAACCGGGTGTTAAGCTAGAATTGAACCTAAGACTTGGGATTGGAAGGCAAGCATGTTAAGTCACAAGCTACAATGCCACTCTGCCATTAAGTTTGTTGTGTTCTGGTTTTCTAATCACTTAATCGACAATAACTACCGTGACCAAGGCCTGAAGCTCCCCCCCCCCCCCCGATTGACGGCATTCTATCACCCACGTGATCAAGACCCTTAGTGGAAGGAGCCAAAATGTAGTGTTTCTCCAATTTCTGTCTCTGAGTAAGTGAATTATTTATTTATCATAATAACTATGTTATGCTTTCTAGATATCTTAAGTTATGAATCAGAGAGTCACTGCAAGTCACAAAAAAAGAAGAGAATGATCAAAGCTACGACTTCAAAATCGGGATATTAACAAGCTACAGCTAATTATGATATACACAACAATCATCATCACCACCATCATTAGAGACTTTTATAGTGCACATCTTTTGCCTTTATTTTTTATTAAGTATGAAGCAACTTCAACCATTTAAATGTAAAATCTTAAATTTATGATTCATAACAATAACAACAGAGGACAATTAGATTACCTATTTGCTAATGATGATGAAGTACATTTGTTTATTACTTAAAATATTAATCTCGGCTTAGTGGGATTTGTATGAAATGGTAAATTAAAATTACTGAAGTAATTATGTTTCCTATAAATACAAAATAAAATATTTTATATGTTCCATAATTAATATATATTTTACAAATATAAAAAATAAAAACAAAGATTAGATAGAAAATAAAAATCTACAAGTTTAAACATTAACATTGCATCACCTACAGACCATACGGCCTCAAAAACTGAAAAAAGGCAGAAAGTATAATGTTGCAAGACGGAACATGTTAGAGAGATTACAACATCATTAACCTAGTTAATGCTAATTACTTTAACCTAATAACAACAATAGGTAATAAATACCAATTTAATATAATGACTGTAATGAAGAAATAAATATTGTCTACAGGTTAATGTAATAACATAATTTGACCATTAATTTAAAACTACAATTTATCGCAACTTTTAAGACAAGATTACCACTTATAAAAATAGAAGACATTGGGATATTATAAAGCTATCAAACCTAAAATCGGATGTGCTAAGTATGAGATTTTGTTTACAACAATTGCTTTTTTATTTTCTATATTCACAAGCTACTATCATTTCTATGAAGCATATGTGTTGTTAAGCTCAAACGTCATCGTCGGCGTTTCTTTTTTTCCACCATTTTTTTGCCTAAATACATAAAATTATCCTGAAAATTTTAAGAAGTGAATTAAGTTTAATATCCACAAAATAATGTGGCAGGGCTCGAATTTAACCAAGGCACCAAGGACATTTGCCGCCGGTGCCCTCTCATTTTGCCTCAATGCCTTCAAAATTTAACAATCATAAAGGCCACTTTGGCCTTGGTCCCCCTTATTTTAAGTAATACATAAGGATACAATTTGAAAAAAATGGCCTCAGGTGCCCTGTTGTATCCCTTAAAATCAAGCAAAAAAAGGCCTTTCCCTTACACAGCCCAAATTCGAGGCCTGCTGTGGACAGGAAATTGAAGAACAAAAATTGCAGAAAAAAAAAACCAATAGAACAGGCCTGCTCTAGGGTATATGCAGGATTTGAGAAGGTAGGGGTGCTCATGTTCAACCCATACCAGATTTTGATAAGCAAAATCCTCCATGGTTCTTTACATCTGACTTTATTCTTTTCCTCTGAAGAAAGGGAGAAAGGATACTTATTTCCGGAGAAAGAGTGTGCTTAAAGCCTTAACCTAACAGGGATGTAATTATGCTGTGCAGAGGTGGGTGGGGCCGGCCACTCTAAAAATATTCCACCCACCCTAAAGCTTATTTTAAGGCCTTCCACCCAGGCTAATTTCAACTCACCACCCACCCTAGGCCTCTGAAAAATGTAAAAATACTGGTTTCAATCAATTCACCACCCACCCTTACATTTGTCTAGCTACATCCCTGATCTAATACTAATTTTACTTTTTTTCTACCTGTAGGAGATGCTCAGGGTGTAGGATATAGCACTCCTGCCAAAAAAAAAATTCTGAACAACAGATTTTCTACAAAGTTGTGCTTGTGTGACACAAGGATTTTTTTAGCCTAAAAAGATCTGTATCTCTGCAATTATTACTTTGTATTCTACAGTAAAGTATGACCACCAGGTCATTATTATTATTGTGGTTAGGTTACTGTCCTATTGCACAATATTTTATATTGAACTCAATAAACCTAAGTTATAAGGGTTGTTATATGTTATGATAGATGGGGCTTTACAAAGGATTTTTTATTATAAAAGCTGAAAAAAATTTTACCCAAAATTTTAATTCTATGATTCCTGCTTTGTGGGTGAATGAATTCGAGAGAAATGGCTTATAAAAATAACGTAGAAACCACTTTCCAATATGACTTCAAAACGGTTTTTTTTGTGTTTATACTATTAAAACTTGAAAAATCAAAACAAATCAATTTAGCAGGTGATCGATTTCCGCTGAAGTCTAGGCGCATGCGCAATGCATCCATCGCACGTAAAGGGTATTTGAGGTAAAAATATTTAATTTGATTTTGCGCCGTGGAATTAGCCCAGCCTATGCCCTACTAGGCCTAGAGCTACGAGTCCAAGGATAGTGGTGGAGAAATGTCAGGTTTCAGCTTTTAAATGACCAACAACTTCAAGTTTTAATAGATTTTGCGGACAGTAAAAACACAAAAATAACGTTTTGAAGTAGGCTGTTAGAATTTTTGGTGCATTTTTAAAAGACTAGATAGGGGGCTGTTGTTGCTAGGTTAGAACTAGCTACCACATAGGCTTGGCCCATGGAGGCTAGCCTCTAGCCCAAGTTTAGCCTTAAGTAGGATCATCAACTTTGTTCGGATGGTTATTCAACTTTGTTCGTAAATATAAAAGTAATATGGACCGCTTTAAGATTGGGTTATAGTTGAAATTATAGTCCCACGGTGCTATAAAAACTGCTGTAACCCTCAGCGCAAGCCCCTCAGGTTATAGAAGTTTATATAGCACCTGGGACCTATAATTTCAACTATAATCCATCTAGCAGTAGTCCATATTCCTATACTATATAATAATAGTTTTTCACTATAGTTAATTATCACACCATACACTGAAACTATTATGTAGGAAAAATAAAAAATTGATAACTGGAATCATATAATTTCCAACATTTTAATATTTTACATCAAAACAGGATTAAATTATCTCTATACATTTCCCAGTATTCGTCAGTAACAGTGCATTTTAAAAATAAATCGTATAAGTACTAAATGGGTTTCGCTCATAAGTCATCTTCTATCAATCCATCAAGTCAGTTGAACCAATATTTGTGCTTTCTGGATTTTTCTATTTGCTGATATATTTATGGTTTTATAGATTAAAAAAAAAAACATTTTTAATGTATTTCATTTTTCTCTACATTGAATGATTGTGTCTGAAATTTGTATTTTTTTTGTTTTTTGTTATCCAGTTGAACCTCCCTATGCAGACACCTCTCATAAGCAGACACCTCCCATAACGGACACTAATTCAAAGACCCGTTTGTTTTTCCTATCTAACCAGTACATTTGGTACCTCCCGTAACAAAGACCTCCCGTAAGCAGACGCAGACACATTTTGTCTTAACATTTAGATTATTTTATGTTAATTTACCTCCGATAAGTGGGCAACGTGGAAAATTTTGTGATTTTTCTGTATAATGAATACAAATTTCTGTACAAAATGGCCCTTATTCTGTAATGGCATATTACTCAACTAATATTTAAAATGATAAACAATATTTAATAAAATATACAATGCAGTGTCTAGACATTTATGAGGCCATTTGTGTTGAGAAGACCGTCAAATATGAGGCAAAAGGACATATACATAAATTTACAACTTTGGCCTTCTATTGGCCAAAATTCTCGTAAGCAGACACCTCCCGTATGCGGACACTATTCTCGGATCCGCGGATGTCCGTTTACGGAAGGTTCAAGTGTTCACTGTTTTTGTCTGGGCTGGCATAACTTATTTATTTAATAATCATTCAGGTATAATTTCTTTTGCCCAACTCGTGTAAATGTACCGAGTACTCAGTAGTTGAGAATACCCGCAAACAAATTTGTAAGTTGTTCTTCGGTAGGACTCAACCTCATATTCTCCAGGTAACTATCCTGGCATCTGTACCACTACACCACGTCAAGCTTTCACTTGGTGACTATGGAGAAATCCAGCCCAATAAGTAGTGGGTACTGTATAATTATGTAGCTTTATTTTATACTTTTAATTGTTATTTTGCAAGAAAATAAATGGTTTGTTGATTTTTACTTCATATTAAATGTAAAAAAAATACTGGTTTTTAGAGGTGTTAAAATAAAATCAACTGAGCATCATGCCATCATTTTAACATTTCCATGCTTATTTACTCATTTGATTTCTTTATAGGTTATGAAATAATAATCATAAATGAGGCAAGGCATGGCAAAAATAAACCAAGTTGTCGGAAAAGTGAATAATGGAGTCAATACAAAAACTGTATTGCACTGTTAATAAGCTACAAAATAAGGGGTCAATTTTTAAAATCGGACAACTATAACTAAAGTTATTGAACAAAATAATCCAAAATTTCATTTGTATTTCTTTATATTTCCTGTTGTTTATTTGCTTATTTCTCAATAACTTACTGTGCGACAACTTGGTGGTTTTGCCATGCCTTGCCTCAAATGGCTTGTGGAGTAAGATTTCTAGGCTCATCCTATGTAAGCTGACAGACTGAAGCATCTACCGAAGCATCACATTTATAGAAGGCCGATGATCACCCCCTCAAGAGATGTCTCAGATCATCTTCAAGAAGGTAATGCTGATAAACAGGTTAATATAGGCGAGAGAATAGAGAAAATAATATAGGAAACAAATCATATTGAGGAGGCTAAAACTATCAGGCTGATTATCGCCCTCTGGAGATCATCTCAGATCACCCTCTAGAGGATAACAATGCAGATAAACAGGGTAATATAGGTGAGAGAATCAATAATAAGAGGCATCAATTACCATGGCAACAATATCAATGAGATGCAGATGTAGTTCAGTATTTTTCTGAAGATAAAGATGGATACAAGTCATATCATGGGTTAACGTTTGTCCACTTACTGTCATAATATGGGTTGTGATAAAATTTACTACTGTGACTGCTTATAAATTTACCGCATCTGAATACGTACAGTATTTGACTGTTCAAACTGTTAATTTCGTTGGACTTCTGTTAAATCTCCATGTGTGGACACATCGCAAAAGAGGACACCTCCAATAAGGGCTGCTCATTCAAAAGCCAGTTTGTTCTTCCTATCTAATTAGTGCACTTGGTACCTCTCATAAGCAGCCACCTCCTACAAGTGGACGTGAACACTTTTGACTTAAAATTTGGATTTTTTGTATAATTTACCTCCCATAAGCGGCTACCCCGGAAAATTTTGTAATTTAATTGTCAACAAATAAACTAGGACACAACTAGATTACAAAAAACTACATGTATGCTAAAATTTGTAACTATCAGCTGTTTTGACAGTTGTTTACGTGTTTACAAACTGTCGAGATGCTAGCGTAAAAGAGTCAAACACATGGTAACCTTGATAGAGGACTGGAAAGGTTCATATTTTGTTAAATACGAACCAAAAAAATCATTTTCAAATTTATTAAATTTATGTATTAACAAATGTAGTTTACTTGAATGGTTAAATAAATGATAACCTGACAAACCTTATTAATTGATTGATTGATTTAATAACTAATATTAATCTTATAATCCAAACTTAAAACCAAAGAGAAAATCTAGGTCATATTCCCCGAATGACATGCAAGTTGAAATTTTGTAGAACATAGCTAGGTCACATGACCACATTCAATAATAACACTCCAACGTTTATGATAGACACTTGCATTAGAGAAACCGAATCCAATTTTATGAAAGTTAATATCAAATATTATTTTATTATTTCTTGATATAAATCATTACAATATTTTATAACTTGTCTTATCATGACTATTAAAAACGTATAAAGATTACAGTGATGGTAAATATTTTACAGTTTTTAATTTTCGTGTTCTTTTTAAAATCATGAAACAGAAACAGCTGCATCTATAGATGTTGTTAAAAGTTTTTAAAACTATCATCGCAATTTCCTCAATTACTTTAGAAAGGAGATGGAGTACTTAAGAATAAACCACGTTATTTGGTTAAACATTATTTAAGTTCCTTTATTATACCAAAATAGTTTAACTTACGGGAAAAAGAATGAAAACAAAACTTTTATAAAAATTTAAATAAACTCTTTCATCTAACATAAATTCAATATTTTAGTTAGTTTTTTTTTATTTTATTTATATTTTCTGCATTGTCACAAATAAGAATTATAATTCTACTACAAGAAATGGTTACTTTTATTCTTACCTTTACTACAAATGACATTAAATATTATACCTTTCCCAAAACTGACCATCCCAAGCAAATCCCGTTAATCTGGACAGTTTGAAGTCTAAAAACATAAAACTACGGGGTAAACGTAAAACGATTTGATTTGATTTATCCGGTGTTGTGGGACACCAAAGACAACCCACGAAAGTCTGAGTACTTATTTCCAGTGGGGTCCTTCTGGTGGTGATTGGGAAGTACACAAGCGGACAACCCCTACTCTTTTCCAAGTGAGTGGAAAGAGCTACAATGAGATGAAGAAGGAGGCAGAAGGGCGGAATTATTGGAGTAGAATGCTATGAGGGACCTGCCTTGCGACAGAATAACTACCGATTGCTAGAGCTATGTTTTACACAGGACCAACAGCTTAACATCTCATTCTAAAGACAGATCACTATTAAATTGTATTTCGACCCTCCAGCTGAAACACAAGAATAGTGGCGTGGACACTCGCTGGTCCCATGTTCGATTCAACACCACGCCATTCTACTTGTGATTCTGATGGCAGGTCGAATTAAAAGGGATTAGCACACTGTTTTTCGGATGAGACATGAACCTGTCGGTTCTGTGTACAACATGACTAGTGTGAATGTTAAAGACACACTCTTCAGAAATGATTAGGGATTGCTTCCCCGTTTACTGCCAAATCACTGCCAGAAGGACCCCATTGGAAACCAAATCTTATTTTGGGTCATATACTTGGTGTACCACATTAAAATATTTCCATCCCCCCCCCCCCCACCACAACCCCAAAAGGGTGGTTTAGTTTTGGGAGAGTTCACAAATAATATACTTCATTTATTATCCAACCTAGTTCATAGACCTTTTCAGAACTATGAATAGAAAATATCACAGCAAATTAATAATCATTATTGATTGAATCTCTGATGCCTATGTTTATAGCATTAGTAGACATTAACCTAGTGAGCATGGAAGCTTACAGAGATACTAGTTATGAATACATTTATTCAATTTACAATGATGATGTTGGCATCAACCCCAAATCAATAACTCCCAGAGCTCCCAAGTCTCCAGGATTTTTAGATCCAGGGCTCCCGGAATTATCAAATTTTCTCCCAGAATTTAATTTTCTCCAGGATATTCTCCTGGTTTTGACAAATTTAGAGCATTTAGAGCATATTTTTTACCTATTTTTTCAAAATATTGTTTGACAATAAGGAAATGTGAAGCTTAGAAATGTTTTTGTGAAGAATAATGGCATATCTTAACAGTGACAAAATATGTCAGAAATTACTGTTTCGTAATAAGCAATGTGTTCAGCTTTAAAACAAGGGTATTGTACATGCATTTTATGAAGTTTACACATTATAAATGGTGGACAGATGACTACAAAACAATCTCCAGGAATTCTGTTTTTACAACTTGGGACCTCTGAATTCTTTATTGACCATTGATAGTCAGAAGTGGTACTAGTAATGTGGTTTGGTGGTTAAGATGTTTGCCTACCAATACATTGGTCCTTGGTTCAATCCTGGATAACTAGAGTTCAAAACTGAAAATTATTTAATGACATTACTTGTGATTGTTAAAACAATTCTTTTCTATTTTTATGAAGCTTTTCTGTGAGCATACAACTTCTGGACTCTAAATAAATGTCATTTACTTCCCTCATATATTATGTGTGGTCCCTTTGAAATTTTGCCAAAATCAAATTACTGAAAAATACCATAAAACACACAAAACAAGGCAACAACATTTTTGGGGTAAGGGTGTTATTTTCAGCCGAAACAATTTTTTTTTGCACACTCTGGGCATCTACGTGGTAAAGTTCACCGGAGAAAAAACTTTTTCCGGGTCCTGGACCCATGCGTATGCCAGTAGTTTGCTGTTAGAATCTTAGACATGCTTGTCCAACTTTGCATAGGGCTCCCTCTTTCTAGCTCCACTGCATCAGCCCCATAGATCTATTATTACGGCTAGATGGTGATCTTAACACTGTAAAAATGGCAGTCCATGTAGGCACCTACTATTTTGATTTCTCAGCCTCCATCACAAACATGTAAGTTATATAATCATAACTGTTTTATAATTATTGTATTTTTAACATTTTTTTGTTATAAAAATGATTTACATCTGTCACACATATTTTATGTTGTCAATGTCTATATATTTGGATTAAATTTACTTGCATTTATTGATAAATTAAAAACTTTGTTAAAAGATTGCGCATGCGCAATTTCGACATAGCAACAGCCTTAGAACGTAACACGATTTGATTGGCTGGATTCCGAAATAGTAGGCACTTACATGAAATCGAACTTTGGGCTATCTATTCTGTGGAAGTTCACCATCTAGCCGTAATAATAAATCTATGATCAGCCCCTGCTTTGAAAAGTAATTTATATAATGATTAAAAAACAATATTGTGTATTATTGTATTTATGGTTAATGGTTAAATATTTCTATAACAAAAATTACTACAGGTCTCTATGCGCTTAAAACAAGCAAAATGGAAAAAAGAATCTGAAGGAACAAAATAGGTAAAACAGAAACAGTGAAACTTAGGCGGAGTAACCCTGTAGTATCAATCCCCAAATGACCTTAACTTCAAAGGTTGACAGAAAAGAAATGTTTGGTCCAATGTTGATCTCAGAGTACAAGTACATGTTGAGGAACGAAATTGAAGGAGGTCAGAAATATATTGGGGAGATAATAAATACATAAATAAATTATAATTATTTAGTTTAAATCGGATATTATTAAATGAAGGTTTCCTAGACTAGGCCCCATGTGTATCACACTGACTTTATTACAATTTAAACACATGAACATCATCACTAGTGCCAAATGCTACTGTGATGAATAATATCATAACAGGCAGATTTTTATTGCATTATACTTTCTGATGAATAAGCCAAAGAGGCCCATGGGGAATAATGATATAGTTAGTAGATATTCTATGTTGTAATAAATACACTGCATACTATCTGCACTATCTCTATTTCCAATAATAACCTTCAATTGAACAGATTTAATATTAAGCAATTATTGTGTTTGAATTCACTAGACCCATGAAAGTTAATAGTGTTTTTCAATATTACCTAAAAAAAACATAGTATTGTTTTATAATATCCAATGGGGACTTGGTTTTCAACATCACGGTCAGTATGAGTTACATATTGACCGTCACGACGGTATACAAAAATAATGTTGAATAGACAATTATTTTATTTTACGACATGACAGAATATCATTTGAATTGAACTTGACACCCAAAAAAATCTGGGACAAACACTCACTTCTATGCCACTCTGCCATCAACTTAATGTACACACAACGTAAACAACTGATTGCAATAACATTAACTAAAGGCCACTCCAATGGTAACCCACAAAAAATGCCAAGATGACAAAGGACACTATAATTTATTTCCAAGGAATCTTTAATGTGAGGTGTCATTGCAAAATGAGTCTTATGGTAATTGAGTTATTTGGATAGAAGAGATTATAAGCTTTAAATTGGTTTTTAAATTCAGGTTCAATATAAACAGAGAAATATCATTTTAAAACATACATGTATAAAGACACACTTTGCTGAAAATTGACTTTAAAGATAAACAACCGATGACTGTTTTTCCATCGATTTTGAAAACATCCTTTACAAAATGTACTCAAAAAATGTTGTGAAGTAAACAAACAGGAAGTTTTTAATTATAAAATTTATGAATTTAACTTACAATAACTGAAATCTCATTTTTATAAAATTACAGTATGACTTTCTGCCTATTTTTGTTGATATCTCAAAATCACCTGGTGTACATCATGACTCATTTTTTCACAAGACTTCACAAATTATTTAAAAGCTGTTTAAAATATTTATACAATATTTAAGAATTAATTTAAATAATTATTCCTTATAAACTACTACAAAAGAAGATTCTGGTTTTAATTTAGTGAGTATAAGATCATTTTACATCTAAGATTACTCAAAATATTCCACTCAATCATTACTGCTAATAAATTACAATATTCCTGCAAATCTTTCTTGTCAGATTTCAAACTATTTCAATTCTTTAGATATTGATTGAATACTATGAAGATTTTCCGCTTTGTTGAGTAATTAAGTATCTACTTAAACAATTGTCTATAGCGTTTCCACCTGCATGCGTTATTGATTCTCGTCTTGGACATTAACCGCAAAAGTCAAACAACAAGTTAAGAACATGCTAACATCGCTATATTAGGAAGCATTTGATGTTGGATTATAATGACATCACGTTGAACGAATTGTTAGTAGATCTTTCATCTTCATTTGTTACAAAATTGATGAAACAATATTCCTTTGGAGAATATGTAATGTTCTGTTTTGGATTCTGGATAACAAAACAATTTACAAGTGTGATTTAAATTTCTGATTAAAAAATGGAAACGACATTAAAAATTTATGATTTTGAAATTTAACATTAATCATGTGTGCTAAAGTTAATGCATTAGGGATATTTTGATTTTGATTTGATTTGATTAGAATTTATTCGGAAAATCACTTAAACTACTACAATAATCACTTAAACTACTATAAATGAAAAACAATATTTAAAATTAGATAGAAATTGGATTTTCCTGGATAGCCTAAAAAGCTATAACAGCTTATTTCCATTGGGGTCCATAAACTTAATAAAGTTTCTAGAATCATAAGAACATTAACTGGAACAAATTGCTTCATTTATCCTTATTCTACACAAATAATGAATGTTGATTTTTTTAAACTGTTCTGTTAAGGTAACAAAACAATTACAGTAAATATTTTATCAAAATAATTTGAGTGTAATGTATGATCTTTTTCATAAATACATAATCTTGAAAATTAACAATGCTACCACTGCATTAGAAATCTAAATTTTGTATGATCGTATTGACATAATGTTGAGCAACTTGTTCATAGATACATTTTTAGCCGATCAAACAGTGTGTCATGAAGGGGAAAATCCAGAACGGGTGAACACATCTTCATTTAATCAGCTAAAAAATGATCTCCCCTCATTTTACGTTGTTTTCCAGGTTTGTGTTATTTTTAGATTCTGCTGAGGGTAAACGTTATTTAAGAAGGGCTCAATTGCATTTCTGAGAATACAATAGGGGCGTGTGGCGGGTGTGCCCGCTCTAACACTGCTCCTGTTATTAAAGAAAAAGATTACTGTTTTGTTGCAACAACTGGGATCAAAATTGATAATTTTAGTGTCTCCAAAATTGGATCACCTCTAAATGTTACATTAATCCTATTCTATGTTAAATCTGCTATCGGTAATGTATCATTAAAGGGTAAGTTCGGGTTTAAAATTTCTATGGCTAAATCTATAGAACTATTAGTTGTGACCATGCTGACAAAATT